>CM060675.1:4185025-4190025 GCA_030686955.1 Odontamblyopus rebecca
TTACACAAACGTGCCGTTCATGTCGTAAACGGTCACATTTTATAGAGCTTTTCTACCTTTCAAGGCACTCAAAGCACTTTACAACAAAATTAAAAGGCAGCGGAAACACAAATCTGATATTTATACAATTAGAAATGTTAGAAACGTTAAAATGTAAAGAATTGGTGGAATATAACTTCCTCAAGACTATGGACAAAGCTCAGCAAATAACATTACCAAACAGCAAAACAGATTCAAACAGAGAGGAAGTCGTTATAAATTATTATTATTATACATTTCTGAACCTGAATTTAGAACAAAACCGAGTCCAAGGAGTTCATCTGAGGAACAGTCTCTCATGTCTAAGTCTGTTCTAGTTTTTAAGAAAAGTGTGAAAGTAGCACGACTGAAAGGATCGAATACTTCTGTGGAAAAAGAAGAGTTTTTGTTGTTGTTGTTGAATGTTTGCAGCACATGACACTGGAGCTCTAATATAAGCTGAGCTGTTTCTCCTTCCTCTGCCCTTTCATTCATATTTATGTTAAAGTTGTACATATGTAAGTATGTTGCATTTGCTTTTGTTTTGTTTTAATGAGTGAAATAAATAAAGAGAGGAAAAAACATAACTCAACTTAACTTAAAGCTGCATTGTGGAACTTTTCTGCTGGAGGGTCAGTCAAACGCAGATGTTATTGTTGTTATTTGTTTTTCTAGATCTTTTTGGGCTATAAAACCACCCGTGACTGAAGAAACGTAAGGCAGCGCTGTTTAATGTCGCACTGCGGAACACCCCGGGCAGAGCAACGATGTATCCATAGCAACAAACAAGCAGAAAAGTTACACAATGCATCTTTAAACGGCAAATTCCACCTGAAAACTCTCTATTTAAACTATATTCTACAATATTCGTCAATTAAAATTAAAATGTACTCATGTTTTTGTTTTTTTGTTTTTTAATGTTACGTCATCTTCAAAATAATGTTGTTAATCGTCATAGCAACAGCAGTATCTCTAAATCTAAATCTGTACCTTTTAAAAACCCCGCCTCTCTAGACCAGCCCCAGCTCCCCCCGTGGGACCACATTAGAGCGATTAGTCCGGTTTAGATCCTGGTCTGATCCTGGTCTTCGGGGGGTCTGGGTCTAGATCTGAGCCCAAATACGTTTAGGAGCTTTTGTTTTGTCGGCGAGGAGATAAAAGCCACAGACAAAAGCAGCGCTGCGTTCAGGGTCCGCCGGGAAATTCTGGTATTGATGAAAGATAATGTATTCTGCCTGTGTTTTAAAGGAGGCGTATGGCGCGTGGGCTTTTAAAAATTTAGTGTTTTTCACATTTTTAGAAAACACAGAACCAACAAAACATCGAGGACAAAAAGTTAGAAAATAAAATGAAATAATGCAGTAAAAATCTGGACATTGCCTGGTGTTCGTTTTTTATTTATTTATAATTATTGTGTTAAACAGACCATAAGGAACAGGACAGTCGACATAACAATAAACATGAATAAAATTAACAGATAGATAGATAGATAGATAGATAGATAGATAGATAGATAGATAGATGGATAGATAGATAGATGGATGAAAGATGGATGGATGATGGATGGATGATAGATGGATGGATGGATGATAGATGGATGGATGGATGATAGATAGATGGATGGATGGATGGTAGGTAGATAGATAGATAGATAGATAGATAGATAGATAGATAGATAGATAGATAGATGGATGGATGGATGGATGGATGATAGATGGATGGATGGGTGTAGATAGATAGATGGATAGATAGATAGATAGATAGATAGATAGATAGATAGATAGATGATAGATGAATGGATGGATGGATGATAGATAGATGGATGGATGATAGATGGATGGATGGATGGATGATAGATGGATGGATGGATGATAGATGGATGGATGGATGGATGATAGATGGATGGATGGATGATAGATGGATGGATGGATGGATGATAGATAGATGGATGGATGGATGATAGATAGATGGATGGATGATAGATGGATGGATGATAGATAGATGGATGGATGATAGATGGATGAATGGATGGATGATAGATGGATGGATGGATGGATGATAGATGGATTGATGGGTAGGTAGATAGGTAGATAGATAGATGATAGATGAATGGATGGATGGATGATAGATAGATGGATGGATGGATGGGTAGGTAGATTGAGAGATAGATAGATAGATGGATGGATGGGTAGGTAGATAGAGAGATAGATAGATAGATGGATGGATGGGTAGGTAGATAGAGAGATAGATAGATAGATGGATGGATGGGTAGGTAGATAGAGAGATAGATAGATAGATGGATGGATGGGTAGGTAGATTGAGAGATAGATAGATAGATGGATGGATGGGTAGGTAGATAGAGAGATAGATAGATAGATGGATGGATGGGTAGGTAGATAGAGAGATAGATAGATAGATGGATGGATGGGTAGGTAGATAGAGAGATAGATAGATAGATGGATGGATGGGTAGGTAGATAGAGAGATAGGTAGATAGATAGATGGATGGATGGGTAGGTAGATAGAGAGATAGGTAGATAGATGGATGGATGGGTGGGTAGGTAGATAGATAGATAGATAGATAGATGGATGGATGGGTAGGTAGATAGAGAGATAGGTAGATAGATAGACAGATGGATGGGTAGATAGATAGGTAGATAGATATTCCATAGTTAATAGCGAATTACTCACATATTGGATTTCATGTTTAAAACTGTGTTATTCATATTCTGTATTCGTTTAACAGTTGCTCCCCGGGACGGTGAGGTCACGCCGGGACGGTGAGGTCACGGCGGGACGGTGAGGTCACGGCGGGACGGTGAGGTCACGGCGGGACGGTGAGGTCACGCCGGGACGGTGAGGTCACGGCGGGACGGTGAGGTCACGCCTGGTCAGAAAACACCAACCTGAAAACGTCCCACAGGCCTGGGTCTGGCCTGCAGTCCGTTTCCTCCCCTTTAGCGATGGCTCCAGTTATTTTCCCTGGTGCTGAAACTCTGCTCGACACCGGCCGCATTCACTGTAACTCTTGACTTGTATTGAACTGTAGCGTCTGGAAGTTTTTGAAAGTCAAATAAACAGTTCAAAAGTCCAGAAGCTCCTCAGTTTCTCCATCACGGCGGTAAGTTTACTGAAGCACGGCGCTCTGAGGTTCGAAAGTGAAACAGCCAGAGGAGCTGCTGACGGATGTGCAGAAGAGACAAAAAGTTGGCGAATTCTAACCAAGAGTAAAAATAAAAATCATTGCGTTAGAAGGGACAAAAGGCTGGCGAACTCTCATCACGAGTTAAAAACCAAAAATCTGGTTATGGATTGCATTAATCTCGTTGCGATGAATAACACTGACAGCCCTGATATTTATTATAATTATTCGGCTGTTGTGATTGTTCAGCAGTGAGAAGCTCTGTTTGTGTGCAGCACTGGCCTCATTGTAATGGTTCGCCCAGAAATGTGGGGCACTGTGCACGAAGTCAAGTGAACTCAAAGACACATAACCCTAACATGCACTGGGACGCCTCTCCACAGATCTAACCTGTAGTTTTGCCTGGTTACTGTTCAAGTTCAAGTTCCACCACAGTTACCCAGTGTAGCTTTAAACCTGTGAGCCGTACACACAGTTCCTTTAGATATCATCGCTGCTTTTACTTTCTTAATTTGTTATTGAAAACAAACCCAGGCCGATCTAAACCCTCAACGTCATTTTAAATTCGGAGTTTTTCCTAATCACGGCCATTAAGAGTATTACCCGTCGTTCAGAGTGCATTACCCAAAATATAACATCCGATCTCTTTACCTTTTATGTGATTGTCTGGTCCGGTCCTGAGCCACGGGCAGCGCTTTAATCCAATCTGTCGCTCCTCAAATTCACTTTTCCATTTTTCTGTTTTTGTTTCAGACGACTGGAGCTCGCCGAGGCCCTCTAGAGTTTCCTCGGGGAAGGACGTCGTGCACGCGTTCCACGATCTGAGCCGAGGTATGAGTTTGTCGAGAAGTATGAGCGAGAAGACCAGCGTTTAGTCCTGGTTTAGTTCTGGTTTAATCCTGGTTTCATGTGGGTTAAGTCTGGGCTGAGTCTTGCTTAAGTTGTGGTTTAGGTTCGGGTTTAGGTCTGAGTTTACGTCTGGGTTTAGATCTGGATTTAGGTCCAGCTTTAGTTCTGGTTTAGTCTGGGTTTACTCCTGGTTCAGTCCCAGTTTAGTCCTGGTTTAGTTTGGGTTAAGTCTGGGTTGAGTCTTGCTTAAGTCCTGCTTTGAGTTTAGATCCAGGTTTATTTCTGGTTTAGTCTGGGTTTAGTCCTGATTAAGTCCTGGTTTAGTTCTGGTTTAGTTTTTAGTCTAAGTTAAGTCTTCGTTAAGTAGACTAGTTTAGGTCCAGGTTTAGTTCTGGTTTAGTTCTGGTTTGGTCCTGGTTTAGGCCCAGGTTTATGTCCAAGTTTAGGTCCAGGTTTGGTTTCAGGTTTAGTTCTGGTTTAGTCTGGGTTTAGTCCTGGTTTAGTTTGGGTTAAGTCTGAGTTGAGTGTTACTTAAGTCCTGGTTTATGTTCAGGTTTAGGTCCAAGTTTAGTTCTGGTTTGGTCCAGGTATAGGTTCGGGTTTCGGTCCAGGATTAATTCTGGTTTAGTCTGGGTTTAGTCCTGGTTTAGTTCAGGTATTTGTCTTGGTTTAGTTTAGGTTAAGTCTGGGTTAAGTCTTAGTTAAATCCTAGTCCAGGTCCAGGTTTAGTCCTAGTTTAGGTCCAGGTTTATATCCAAGTTTAGGTCCAGGGTTTGGTCTGAATTTATTCCTGGTTTACTCCCAGTTTAGTTTGGATTAAGTCTTGGTTTAGTCCTGGTTTAGTCCTGATTTATTCTTGGCTGGAGTCTCGGTTGAGTCCAATTTTAGGAAAGGTTTTGTCTTGGTTTGAAACTTCAGTAACTGTTGAATCTTAGTCTAAGCCCTTGTTTAAGTCCTGGTTTGGACTTGGTTTAGTCCTGGTTTAGTCCTGG
>CM060675.1:4195025-4202525 GCA_030686955.1 Odontamblyopus rebecca
ATGAAAGTTTATTTGTACAGCACTTTTCATACACTGGAGATGCAGCACAAAGAGCTTCACCTGCAAAAGAAACATAACAATGATTAAAAACAACCCCCCCACCCCAGGGTTTCTCCCACATTTACAACAGTTGAGACAGAAAAAATAAATCATAAAACACAAAGCTCAGTTAGATAGAGACTAACTGGTATTGTGTGCTCTGTGCTCCCTTCATTCTTCTTTCCTCTTATACAGATGTGTCTTAGGGCCTTTTTATATCATGGCCAGGGGACTACAGGTGAAAACTCAACTTCTGGCTAATTCTGGCTTTTTTAACCATGTGTGATCATGTGTTTTATGAAACTGCACTGTCCCCTTTCAAATAAACAAAACAACAACAACAACCAAACAATATATATACCCTATAATCCGAATAAAAAATGATTTAATTTAAAAGTAAAGTGGCAGCATTATTGCTATGGACTGTGTGTTCCATTGTGTATCTCACTGTTCTACGCAACATTTGGAGTATTTTTTTTTATTGTTAAAGGGAAAATTTCACATCTACAACTGTACAACTGCACTCATTGACTTTAACTTCATTAGTATTAGTACCACTACTACTACTACTACTAATAATAATAATGCACATTTTATTTATTAGGCGCCTTTATGGACACTCAACGTCACCTAAACTAGTGCTGCTACTACTACTACGATCACTACTACTAACATTACTACTACTACTACTTCTACTACTATTATTACTAACACTACTACTACTATTACTACTATTGTTACTACAGTTTTCATTTTTCATTCCGCACTCTTCTCTTCTCTCTAATTCTCTCTAATTTAATGTCCCTCTCTATTTTAAAATTTTATGATGATTAATGTGGTAGTTTTCGAGTTCAGCAGCTCCTTTTTACCTTCAGTTCAGTCGAGATTCAGCAATTCCAGCGCTGAAATGATCCACGCGATTCTAGAAAAATGAAGGTGTGTGGAGTTTAAAAACACGGTGGAGCACTTCCTGTATCACCGCATGACATCACGAGGTGGAACAGGGCGTTTTCAGTTTGGGACGTTTAATAATTAATGGTTTTTTTTATTATATTTTGTAATAAACACAAGATTAAAAAGTGAGTTTGTTGACGAAAAGCAGCATTCCAAGGCAACGCTATAACATCTCCATGGAAACAAACGCCAGGAAAGTCCCACAATGCATCTTTAAGTATTTCCATATATAAAAATACACTTTTCGTCTTTCTGGAGTTCGGATTTTATTCCTCTTTTCCCTTTCCCTTCTCAGCTGCGCCAGTGTTTTTATCCTTGAACCATTCCACCCCCCAAAAACCCAAACAAAACCCGGAATAAATAAATAAAATAGGTGTTTTTGAGAGAAGCCCAGATGCCCCGCGCCGCACCTCTCTTTGAACGCACCGGGAGCACAGCCACAACAAAAGAGCCTTTAAATCCTGCTGCACCCGAGGGAGACGCCGCACAATGGCTCCAAAATATCACCTTGCATTTGAAGATTTGATTTTAAAGGGTTTGGTGGACCCAGGTGCAGGAGACGGAGCGAAAAAGAGGAAGAAAAGTGAGCGGGAAATGTCAAAAATGAATCCTCTGTTCCTCTGACCCTCTCCTCTGTTCCTCTGACCCTCTCCTCTTCGTCTTCTGTGTTTCTGACCCTCTCTTTTCCTCCTCTGACCCTCTCGTCTGCTCCATCTGCTCCTCTGTCTTTCTCCTCTTCATAGCTGCTCCTCTGACCCTCTCCTCTTCACCTCCTGCTCTTCTGACCCTCTCCTCTTCATCCTCTGCTCCTCTGACCCTCTCTTCTTCATCTTCTGCTCCTCTGACCCTCTCTTCTTCATCTTCTGCTCCTCTGACCCTCTCCTCTGCTTTTCCGACCCTCTTCTCCAACTTCTGCTTTATCTGACCCTCTCGTCACCATCTTTTTCTTCATCTGACCCTTTCCTTTTCTCTTCTGACCCTCTCCTCTTCATCTTCTGCTCCTCTGACCCCCTCGTCTCCTCCATCTTCTCCTTTGACCCTCTCCTGCTCTTCTGACCCTCTTTTTTCCTCCTCTGACCCTCTCGTCTTCTACATCTTCTCCTCTTACCCTCTTCTCTTCATCTTCTGCTCCTCTGACCCTCTCTTCTCCTCCTCTGACCCTCTTTTTTCCTCCTCTGTCCCTCTCGTCTTCATCTTCTCCTCTTCTCTACATTTCTCTACATTTTCTGCTCTTCTGACCCTCTTTTCTCCTCCTCTGACCCTCTTCTCTACATTTTCTGCTCTTCTGACCCTCTTTTCCTCCTCTGACCCTCTCGTCTTCTACATATTCTCCTCTGACCCTCTTCTCTTCATCCTCTGCTCCTCTGACCCTCTCTTCTTCATCTTCTTCTCTTCTCTGACATTTCCCTACATTTTCTCCATCTTCTGACCCTCTTTTCTCCTCCTCTGACCCTCTTCTCTACATTTTCTGCTTTATCTGACCCTCTCGTCATCATCTTTTTTGCTTCATCTGATCCTTTTCTCTGCTCCTCTGACCCTCTCTTCTTCATCTTCTTCTCCTCTGACCCCCTCCTCTCCATCTTCTGACCCTCTCCTCCTCTGACCCCCCTCTTCTTCAACTTCTGCTTTATCTGACCCTCTCGTCATCATCTTTTTTGCTTCATCTGATCCTTTTCTCTGCTTCTCTGACCCTCTCTTCTCCTTCATCTTCTCTTCTGACCCTCTCTTCTGCTTCTCCTGACCCTCTTCTCGTCATCCTGTTTCTTCTGACCCTCTCGTCTCCTCCATATTCTCCTGACCCTCTCCTCTTCATCCTCTGCTCCTTTGACCCTCTCCTCTTCTTCTCTGACCCTCTCTTCTTCTCTTTTTTCCTCCTCTGACCCCCTCTTCTGTCATCACCCTTCTGTTTTCTCACTTTCAGATCCCGCAGTTTTCCTTCCTTTGCCTCTTTGGGTCTTTTCTGCTCTTTGACCCTCAGACCCTCGTCTTCCTGCAGAAATGTTTGGGCAGAATTTCCTTCTGACCTCATGCTCTGATTTTATGTGATTCGGGACACGTTTGGAAAGATAAACAGATCATAAATGCATCAAAAGTTCTATTCGTTTTCTGGATTTTCCTTAAGTGACTTCATTTTCATAGTAAAATTTAGATGACTCTCACTTTTCTGTTTTATTTCTGGTGGGAGGTTCTCGTTTCTTGTTTCATTTTGAATATTTTAATGTTTTAAATTGAAGAGTGTCAATCCAACTCATACATTGTTTTGTCATACGTTTTTTATTCCACAGACCTGACTCGTAATTTTGTGTGTAATTTATTATGCTCCAGTCACTTCTTGTCTCCGAAAACACCAAACAAACTCCACGCAGAACTCGCAGCGGTCCACTCATCTGTTGTGTTGTGGCGCCACCTTGTGTTCACCAGAAACAGCTGCATCAGTAAATCACAGATGAGGGAACTTTTATACTTTAATTTAATATTCTGAGACATCGGACAGTGTTTAATAAAAATACTTTTAAAAAAAAGACAATGTCTTTATAAAACAAAAAAAAATACAAAATTGGAAGTCACAACAACAAAACACCAAACAAAACAAAATAAAAAACAAAAAACTAAGCATCAAGTAGACTGGACCAGAGACTAAACCAAAGACTAGATTAGAAATAATCCAGGACTAAACCAGGGACTAGACCAGAGACTAGACCAGAAACTAGACCAGAGACTAGACAAGAGACTAAACCAGGACTAGACCAGGACTAAACCAGAGACTAAACCAGGACTAGACCAGAGACTAGACCAGAAACTAGACCAGGACTAGACCAGAGACTAGACCAGAAACTAGACCAGGACTAGACCAGAGACTAAACCAGGGACTAGACAAGAGACTAGACCAGAAACTAGACCAGGACTAGACCAGAGACTAAACCAGGACTAGACCAGAGACTAGACCAGAGACTAGACCAGAGACTAAACCAGGACTAGACCATAGAGTAGACCAGAGACTAGACCAGAGACTAAACCAGGACTAGACCATAGACTAAACCAGGACATTTGTTTCTTGCCCCATATTTATGTTTTTGTTTTCTTTCATTTTTATTCTTAGGAAAGTTGTAAATTAGGCCAGATCTTACCGTTCATTATAATATAATATATAATATATAATATATAATATATATAAATATAGTGAAATAGCGCCCCTAGAGGTGTGCGGAGGTACAAGAGGAAGACATGTGACAGGCTATTTTTATACTTTCACTTTTAATCTGAAGCTGTAAACTGCTGCGTCGCTCTGCAGACCGCAGGAAAACTCAGAAACAAAGAGATCTGTGTTTGTTTTTAGTTCATCATGGCTCGGGCTCTGTCGGACTCGGATTGTGTCTTGTGTTTTGAGGAGCTGAAGGATCCAGTGACTTTGGGCTGTGGTCACTGCTTCTGTTCCGTCTGCTTATCGGATTTCTGGGCCGCGAACAACCCCGAGGCCTGCCCCAAATGCACACGCACGGCGTCTAAAGATTTTTTAATTCATTTTTCTTTGATGGAGAAGAGAGGATTTCCTCAGAGACAAACGGAGTGTATGAAGTGTGAGACCTCTGCCCCTCTCAGAGAGATCCGGGACCCTCTGGTCCTGACGGATCCAAACCCCCCAGCACCAGGGCCTGGACTCCTGCTCAGCAAAACAGTGGGTCAGTGGTTAAGCCCCGCGCTGTGGTTCTTCAGGACGGTCACGGGCCCTGTTGTGCCGTGTTTATATTAATTATTGTTCCAAACACTGCCGACAGAAATCTGCATCTTAAGGATTTGGCCAGAGTCAGACACAGAGTCTCCAGACCCAGACGTCCCTCTGAACACAGACACATTCAGAGGGCCTCAGCTCTGGGACACCCCGCTGGAGGTGGGAGGTCATCCACAGTGGACCATAGGTTTGTGGACAGAACAGTTTTAATGGAGACTTTACCAAAGAATGGATTCTGCTGCTTAGTACCTGAATAATCAAGACTACGACATTAATGATGAAACAGTGACACTGAGCAGACGGCCTGATCCTGACAGTCAGAATGCAGCTGCAGGAGGACTAATTTGCTTCTTCTACACTGAGCACAAAGCTCTATTCTGCTCCCACACACACTTTCACTGAGAAACTCTTCCCTTACGTTTGTATTGCACCAGCAGGGGGCGCTACACTCTCTAAAGTCATTACAGTGGGTGTTTCTCAGTTGAGCCTTCCTTTTGAGAGCCCTTTGTAGCCCTCCTCTGAAGCAGAGCCAATAAAACAAACCAGTGCTTCTACAATGAAAAGTATTCTTGTTAAAAAGAAAAAAAAAAGTCTTTATGCATCAATGTAACCAAGGAGAAACTTACTTTTATTTTTATTTGCTTTGTTCTGTGGGTATTTCATGGTTTAAGGCAGTTTTTCCTTCTTTTCTTGCCTAGTTTACAATATTGTTGTTGCTGTGTATTCAGAGTGTAAATATAGATATAAATACCTGCTCCTCCACACTGGCAGAAGAGCAGCCGCAAACTCCCACAGAAACTAAAGGCATGACCCACGGACAAACTTTATGGAGTTTCAGAGATTGTGGATTATTGTTTTGCACCAGGAAGAACCCGTTATCAAAGATGGAAGAAAACCTGAACCTTTTACTGAATTTACAAAACTCCAGATTGACGGGAGAAGTGGATTTCTGCTGCCAGGGTTAATCAGACAGGACATTAATTACTGTAAGTTTGTGTATTGTTGATGAGCATTAAATAGTGTATTCATGAATCACAGAGGAGACTGGAGAGAAATGATCCCTTTATACGTTTATACTTTATATGTTTAACATGAATTTGCTGCTTGGAAATGTGGATTGTCGAAAATAAAATCACAAATTAAAGTTAAATCAGTAATTTTTGTGTGTTTATTACATTTTCACGAGTGATTTAGCAGCTATGGAGCTACAACATCTGCACATCTAGTCAAAGCAGATCGTATTTTCACTCATTCACCTTTAATGCAGTAAAAAAAAAAACGTGCATTTCTCTTTCCTCGCTTCCTTCTCCTTAATTCTTCTCCTTGATTCTGTAGGAACAGGGTGAGCAGTGTCTTTGATGCAAAATGTCCTGCTCTACTACACTTATCCACTAGATGACGCTGTTGACCAACTTTCGCGTCAATTCTGCGTCTTTTACTTTTATTTTACTTTATACTCTCTTCGTTTTGTGTTTTTATTTTCATCGTGGAACCAGAATCAGTATCGAGTCTATTCCTTAGTATCAAGTCTGAACAATTCCCTCTCTCCATATCTCTTTTTCTCCTTCTTTATCTTTTCACTTCTCTCTTTCTTCTTCTGTCTCTTATGTTTTCTTTCTCTCTGACCCTCCTCTTCCACTCTCTCTCTTTCTTTGTCTCTTTCCTTCTCTCTTCCACCCTCCCTTCCATTTCTTAATAATCGGCCATCAAACACCCGGGTATTTTTCATAAAACACTTGGTGCAACATTTCTGGTGCTTTCCTCTTGTGATTCTGTCAACTTAAAACCATTTTTAATGAAATGTGCTGCATCATTTAAGGGACTTACCGGCGTGTGTTGCTGACAGAGGAGGAAAAAGGACTGAAAAATTGTAAAAAAAAATAAAAAAATAAAAAAAATAAAAGATTAAGTAAAAGCATCTTGACTTTGCTTAATTCTACTCAAGTAAAAGTAAAAGTAACCATCTAAAAATCTACTGGAGTAAAAGTAAAAGTAACTATCTAAAAACCTACTCAAGTAAAAGTAAAAATCTACTGGAGTAAAAGTAAATATCTATACTGGAGTAAAAGTAAATATCTAAAACTCTACTCATGTAAAAGTAAACATAACCATCTAAAAATAAAAGTAATAAATAAAAGTGTAAAAGTACTTAATTTAAACTGTAATTTGAGTAAAAGTTACTTACCGTACTTATTTGATGTAAAAAATGGGCTGTAACGATATCCAAGTCTCACGATACGACATCGTCACAGTCTGAACCTCACGGAACGATATTTATCGCGATATCGTGGGGAAGTTCACGATATTACGATATTCTACAGAATATGACTGACTCTAAAACGCTTCGAGTCATTTGGTGCAACATTTATTGTCATTAGGGACGGAACGAAATCCAAATCTCTCTGTACGAAATTTTCACCATAAACATCTCACTGTACCAGATTTATTACAGTATTTTGACTGTAAATCTGCTCCTTTTTCCTCTAAAAATGCCTTGATGAGACTTAATCCAAAGAATGAAGATGTAAAAGTGCTTAGCACAGTTATTTCTTCATGTCGTCTTTCTTCACTGAAACGGAGCAAAGGATCATGGTCTATGTAGTTCCCTCTGTTTTTTTTAGCTATTTCTGCATCAGAACTGTTCATTTAAGCAAAGGCACTTGGGATTCGATATATTGTGCTGGTTATTGTCACGTCCCAAGTAAAAAAGGATGAGTCACATGTTAAAGATAACTGAGCTTCCTTCTTTTTTATAGAACTTTGTAGAACTTAAAACT
>CM060675.1:4207525-4420025 GCA_030686955.1 Odontamblyopus rebecca
AGAAACAGGCAGGAAGATGAGAGCATAGCCGTCATTTATCACGTTTTCAAATTCCCTCTGCAAGCTAAAGAAGATCCAACAGGGAGCCATTTTCATATGCATTTTTCTGCTGACTTCACTGTAGTCACACGCCGCCATAAATCACCTCATCCCCGCGCCGTCTTCTGCTGGAGCGTAAAAACAAACGAGGAGTCAATATGGAGTCCTGGAGAGTCCATCGGAAAACCAGGAAAAGCTTTAACGTTGTGTAATAGTCGTTTAAATAGGATAGATTTTCTGAAGGGTCATAGGAAATACATGGAGGGGATGGTTTTAAACTTTTTGTGACTAAATCAGGGATTAAACTAGGGCCAAAACCAGGGCTAACCCAGGACTAAACCAGGAACTAAACCAGGACCGAACCAGATCAGAACCTGGGGGTAAAGCAGGATTAAACCAGGGATAAATTAAGGCTAAACCGGAGCTAAACCAGATCTGAACCAAGACTAAACCAGGGACTAAACCAACACTAAACCAGGGGCTAAACCAAGGACTAAATCAGGGTCTAAACCAGATCTGAACCAGGACTAAACCAGGGACTAATCCAGGACTAAACCAGGATTAAACAAGGGACTAAACAAGGGACTAAACTAGTACTAAACCAAGACTAAATTAGGACTAAATTAAATCTGAACCCGGATTAATTTAGATCTGAACCAGCACTAAATTAGGGACTAAACCAGGACTAAACCAGGGACTAAACCAGGACTAAACTCGGGCTAAACAATGAACTAACCCAGGGACTAAACTAGGACTAAACCAGATCTAAAGCAGGGACTAAACCAGGGACGAAACCAGGGACTACATCAAATCTAAACAAGGACTAAGTCAGATCTTAACCAGGACTAAATCTGGACCAAACCAAAGACAAAACTACAGACTAAAGCAGATTTGAACTGGGAATAAACCAGGACGAAACCAGAAAGTACCTATAAAAACACTTTTGCAAAGAAAATAGTTAGATTCCCTTTATTTTGATCCATTCTTCAGTTCAGCAGTGCAATAGTATTTTCCAGTCTTTTTATCAAACAGAAACACTTGAAATCGAACCTACTTTAAGAATTTTAAGATAAACACAAATTGTTCATCAGAAACCTTGAATGCCAAACACCCCCACATGGCAGAAACGCTGTTCGTTGAATGAAAGAAATGTTGTTCGTTGACTGACAAATGGTGAGAAATCTAAATAGAATAGGCCAGTGTCCTGACCGACTGCATCCCCGTCTTACCCACAATCCTTTGCCGCACAGAGCCCCCTTTATCGGCTGTATGTCCATTGTATTTGCACATGGCGTAGGCAGCAGTCACTCTTCTTAAACAAGGCTAAACTCTATGTCGTTTCGTAGATTTTCAGGACCGTTTTTGGACATTTGTGACTGAACGGTTGTTGATGCGATGCTAAAGCCGACAACAGGGCTTTATGTGTCAGCAGATGCTCCGCCGAAACAGATGTGGCCAATTAGGAGCTAAACGCTGTGATAAAATGCTCAAAATACTGTGCAGCAAGTGAGAATGTCCACAACAAGTCTCTTTACAAATAGCCCAAAATAAGTATAAATATAATAACTACCTTAAACTAATATTAGTTTTGTTTACTTAATTAAAACATAATTACTATTTGTCTCTTTTCTAAATTAACTAAATGCTGTAATTAACTGCTCAAAATACTGTGCAACAAGTGACAATGTCCATAATAGTCTCTTTACAAATATCCAAAATAAATATCAATAAATGTAATAAATACTAAAACAATATTGTCTTTTTTTACTTAATTAAAACTTAATTACTATTTGTGTCTTTCCCAAATTAGCTCATTGTTGTAATAGAATGCCCAAAATACTGTGCAGCAAGTGAGGATCTCCACAACAAGTCTCTTTACAAATAGCCAAAATAAAAAGAAATATAAATGAAGTGGTAGTTTTCAAGTGAACAGCTCCTTTTACCTTTAGTTCAGTAGAGCTGGGCAATTCCGGGGTTGAAAACCTAGACTTAAATCAGGCCTAAACTAGTACTCACCCAGGTCTAACCCAGGTTGAACCCAGGTCTAATCCAAGTCTAAACCAGGACTAAACTAGATCTAAACCAAGACTAAACCAGGACTATAATCTATCTCTGTTACATAATGACCACTGCAGACCAGGAAGACTCCATAGAAGAAGACCAGGACTAAACTAGGTCTAAACAAGGACTTAACAAGGTCTAAACAGAGACTAAACCAGGTCTAAACCAGGACTTTTACCATTTTTACGTGAGGAAGTTTCTACCTGTTGAACTTGTATTAGTAGTAGTAATAGCAGCTTACACCATACTTCGCCTTTTGGTTCTTTATTTTGCCTGAAACAGCTTGAAAACCGTAGCCTACACGTGTCTTCCTAAATTATGACTTCTTAGTGCGTATTTACGATACTAATAAACCAATATTAGCCCTGTCGTCTTTAATTTAATCTGATTTTTTTGACAGAAAAATGGACAGACGGAGGCAGACGGCTTCGTAAATCCACGGCTCCATCTTCCCCATTTACTGCTGTTTCCACGGCAACAGCTCCCCCTCCCTTTATACCCTTGGTTCTCCCGGACCGTACCACTCCCAAAATAGGGGACAACCGCAGCGTATTATCGATTAAACTTACAAATTCAACACGAGTTATTAAAAAATATCGAGCTAAACTTGGTCAAAGAAGTCTTTAAGCGAAATTAAACGTGTTAAATGTGTATAATTTGGATGTAAGTGTAATTTTGGGTGTTAATATTGCTGCGAAAACCCCTATTGCGAGTCTTTAGTCAACAATCCCTCGAACTGTCAAAATCGCTTGTTGCTTCTGCCTAGCCTTAAAAGTAGTTAGCGATAGCTCTAGGCACGGATAGCCCGTTTAGTCTCAAAAATCTAGCCTAAAAGTTCACTTCTAACCGGGATTTGCCCCGTTTCTCATTTTAGGCTAGCGCGGCGGCGTTGTCGGACGGAGGAGGACGGAACGGGGCGTGCGAGCTGCCCGTCCCCGACCCCCAAGAAGCCGAAAAGCGAGCGCAAAATCCCGGGGAAGAGATTTGGGATTTTGGCGTTAGCTCCGTTGGACTACAGCTGGACGTGACAAGCGCGACGTCAGGTAAGCACGCAGGTACTAGCGTTAGCCTAGGCTCCCGCTGCTAGCATTTAGATTTTTTTTTTTTACATTTACAACATTTATTACATCTCAAGTGTGCGTAAAACGGCCTGCGGGTAACGGAGCGAAAAATCTGCGTAGGTAGCGTGCGGTCAGACGCGTTTAAAGTACACATTTGTGCGCGGTCGTCTCCGGAAAACCACTGCAATCACTCTTTAAATAAAGTGAAAATAAAACGGCACCCATTACGTCATGTTTGTCTGCACCCTGTCTCTTTCCCGGGACACGCTTTTGGGTTTTTACCGCAGTAGACAACTTGCAAATCCCCCAAACTACACGATTTCTCATTTATAATTGAGCTAAAAAGCGTGCATTTATTTTGCATATTGTAAACCACTAATGCAGAATGGTAATTAACGCACTTTTAGGTGTAATTACTAGTGCACAAGCTAAAAAAGTACGTGCATTTAGTTGTTTTTGTGGTATTTTTGCCACATCTGTCTGGACTGTGTAATTCTGATGTCGTAATTAACCTTGTTGATAGGTCACGTATTGTGGTTTTCGTTTGGCTATTGGCATCGCATCTAATAAAAACATGCCCCGTAATAAGGAAGCAAAAGGACAGATAACCTTGAGACACGTACTAAACATTTACGATGCATTGGGGCTACGGTTGGAATAATGTCTTACCTGCAAAATTATGTAAGAGGTGATAATGGTTTGGATATGAACACGTTTGCAAAGCAGGCTGCATAAAATCAAGATGGGAAGATATCCTGTTGTATAAATGCCTACTATAAACCCATTAAAATTGTGTAAAAAAAACAAAACAACACATCCTAAGCTCCTGGATATAGGCAACTGGAGGCAAAAGTGAAATGGAAAAACTGGGATTAATGTCGGAATATCAACAAATATGAAAAATCAGGGCAAATTTGGTGAATGAAAACAATTCAGACACATGTGAGTGACATCAGAGCCCTGTTTAAACACATTCATAGTAGTGTTTTACATTATTTGTTAACATATGAAGAGATTATGATAAACACTAAGCAGGAAAAATACAGATTTTTAGGTTTTACTCGACAAATTCTTACAGAAAAGTCAAGTCCACTACAGATATATTACACATTTCATCATAAATTATACTTTTGTGAAGCTCAAATACAACTTTGAGGTTAGAAATGTAAAACAGAGAAGCAAATTAACTAAAGTGTGGACCTTGGAAATCCTGAATTGTTGTTTTATCTTTTGTTATGATGTTGTAAAACCATTAGCGTTTAGGTCTGCTCATCAGTTAATCATTGAAAATATATTAGGTCTGCTTCACTTTGGCTTCAGTTGCCTCCATTCCACTTCACATTTTTGTCATTAAATTTGACCTTTTTTTAAAATAAAAGTATGACTTTGGGCAATTTCAGCCGTTCACTGCAGTGGTTTATTGCATATTTCTGTTCATTTTTTACAATTTATTGACATATTGATTTTATTTCCTTCATTTTCTTGCATTGGAATTTGCGTTGGAAGTGAAAGAAAGGCTCACCGCAGTCACAGGAAGCTGAGTTTTTGAAATGATGTGTTGTTTCATCTCATAAAGTGAAGACATATTTCTCTCACTGGCTAATTAATTAAATATGGTTACCGACTACGGACGGGACGAGACAAAATTTCCACAAGACGAGATACGAGTTAAGAGATTTTAACATAATTTACGGTTCAGTTCCCAATTTTGTTTTTTTTTTTATTTAATTTAATAGTTTTGTTGCTTTTTGGAGCTGTAAGAGATGTAACTCACCAACATTTAACCCTTTTATTCCAATCTAAATGTAAACACTTGGAGCAAAAATTTCCCAGTATAATTTTTCTTTCTTTTTGTCTTGCGAAATCTTGTGGCATGAGATCTTGTCCCATCCGAGTTTCGGTGATTTGCAGAACATTTTTAGTGGAGAGAGTTAAAAAAAACAAAAATTGAGAGAGAAAATTATGTTTTATGTTTATGGAAAATCACCCGGGACTAGTTTAATTTAAAACAAAGACTAAAATCACTTCATCTCCAGCGAAATGTCGCACTGTTTATGTTTATTTTATGTTCTCCAATATGACTACTTAAAAATACTAGACTACAGACAAGACCTTTTATGTTATATTTTAAAAAATGAAATAAAAAATCCTCAGATATTTAAACCAATGACTTTTCCGTGACTACATCAACGAACTCGTTAATCATTTGGTCTTTCACATTCAGCTCTGAGTGATTAATTCCACCTCTTTTTAACGCTGTAGTTCGAAAAAACAGGTTTTTCCTTTTTGGAGAAACAATCATCAATTTTTTGTTTAGCCAAAATCACCCAGCGCTTGTTTCATTTAAAACAATAAAATTAGAGTAAAATCACTTCACCTAAAGCTAAATAGCACCCTGTATTTTGTGTTTTCTCTCATGATAATAGACTTTGTTTTCAAAATCTCACACGGAGGAGCCTATAAATTAGAGACAAACCCTTTTTTGTTAATATATTTCATTGTTTTTTTAATCAAATTTGAAAATCCTTAAGTATTGACACCCATTACTTGACCGTGACTGCATCAACCAAGTCGTTAATCAGTTCGAAAACAGTTTTACTCGAGTTAATTTGACAGAGGAGACGCTGAACTTTGTGCCAGGTTTTATTTCAAGTTGATAGGTCCGGTATTTACACAGATATGAACCATAAACCAGGTGAATTAGAGCTGGGCGGTATGACCAAAAATTGATATCACGGTATTTTTTTAAATTATCACGGTATCACGGTATTTAACGGTATTTTTGTCTTTGGCTAAGTGGAGTGTGATAGAGTTGGTAATATCATTCCAACGTTTGCTTTTCTTGTCATAGACGGTCCCTTTAGACGGAGAATACGAAGATTGCATGAAAGTAAAATCTGCATCTTCTCCCCAATCTCTGCGTAACGTTGGCACTGCAGCACAAAACACTACACAGACGTCCCTGGTAGGCGCGTTTGCTAAAGGGACCGTCTGTGTAGTGTTTTGTGACACGGCTCCGTTTTTCGGAGAGCGGGAGTGCGCGGAGCCGTGCCCGGGCGAAAAGGTGAAGAGCGGGGCTGCGCGCACCCGCGCTCTCGCTCGGGCGCGGCTCCGCGCAGTCCCGCTCTCCGAAAAAGGGAGCCTGTGTCTGTGTCATTTTCTTCGTCCATGCTCACCACTCAACTCGCTATCCTTACCTGGCTTGTTGGCTTGTTTGGTGTAACACTGAAAAACAGCCCCCGCTCAATCTACCGCTGTGCGACGTTCCGCCGCTCTGTGTTGCCGACATATGCGCGCACACGGTATGGCGGTAAATAAAAATTCATATCATAAAAATAAAAATTACCGGTATACCGGTTCAAACGGTATACCGCCCAGCCCTAAGGTGAATACACATTTACAGTCCTTTTTTTTTTACAGTATTCTTAATGTTAAACTATATTTTTATAACAAGTTTACAGTACACCTCTATTTTTAGAAACCTTCTATCAGAACTATTCAAAAAAATCATCTAACTTTTCGTTCATCTTACATTTATTCAATTACAGGTGGTTTTATAGCTCAAAAATACCTAAAAATACAACATTCTGACTGTGAGCGGGGTCGCCTCTCCACAGATCTGACCGGTAACTTGGTCTGGTTTGACTATAAAACAGTTATCTTAGTTATTACATTTTTTACTGACTATTATCTCCTATAAAACTGATCTGCAGGTTTCTCTTTCCTCCTCTGTTTTTTATCAAGGTCAAATTAAATAAGAAGACACATTTTTTTAGCTCCATATACAGAGAAAAACAAGCGTTCTGACTGTGAGCGGGGTCGCCTCTCCACAGATCTGACCTGTAACTTGGTCCGGTTTGGTCTTCATGACAATAGAAATGTTTAATATCAAACTGTGAAACATTTCAGAGAAATAATAATAAATTCCATGGAGAAAAGCGTTTGACGGACCCTCCGGCGGAAAAGTTACACAATCCATCGTTAAATCAACTTTATTTCTGATGGTTTGACGCGCGGTTTTAATCAAAGGCTGAAAACATAAACCTGCAGCAGTGAAGGAGCGCATCCCTGCAACATTTGATATGTGATCACTTCTAATAATAGCAAAAGGACACATGCTTTTCTATTGATCTGCATTCACTGGCCTACATTTAGCTCCTGTTTGGCATGGCAACTGCATATTATACAATACTCTCATACTCTAAACAGACTCTGACACCGCGGTGAGCAGAAAAAACCTCTTTCTTTTAGATTTTCTGCATTAAATCGTACTAATTTCTGTTCTATTCCCATGTGGTCTTATATCTGTGTGGTCCATTGGTCCAAGATCGTTCTAAAGACATTCAGGAAAGCTTCATTTTTCTCCTGTCAATGGGACTTCTTTTTTAGTATCGACACCTGCGAAAAATGAGTACAGTATTTTTCGGATTATAAGTTGGGGGAAATGTATTTTATAAAATCAGAGACAAAGAACTGACATTTCATCTTGAAAAGCGAGTTATAGAAGTATAGAAGTAGAAGTAATAAAAAGTAGAAGTAATAAAGTAGAAGTAGAAGTAATAAAAACGACAGAATAGAGAACAATCCGTGTGTCATTCGTTCATTCATTTTTCAATATAGAACCCAAAATAAGAAAACGAAAAAACAACTCTTTTCTTTATTATTTGTCTCTAAAACCAAAATGAACGGATAACGGTTTGTTTTTTCATTTTTTATTCATATACACGATTCGTATATTTGGTCTTTGGGCTGTTAGTGTGAAAAATGTAATATATAAGTCACAGGAACCACCCAAACCCTGAAAAAAGTGCGACTTATAGTCCGAAAAATGCGGTAGGTACAACCCCAGAATCAGAATCCGAAAGGTTTTATTGCCACGAGTGAACAGGTTCACGACATTAGGAACTTGTAGCAAAACGTAGACAACGCTAAACATGCAATAAATAAAATAGAATAAAATAAAGTAGAAAGCAATAATAAGCAATAATAAGCAATAAAGCAACAACTGTTTAAAGGAAATCAGTTGTTTTCTAGACTTTGGCCAACCCGACTCGTTAACTAGACTCCTCATTTGCCAGTAATTTTAATGCAAATTGATTCATATTCACTAATTGTCAGTGATCTGCTTGGGTCTTTTTAACGCACAGATCTAGAGCCAATTCTCTGTCAGTAAAAGCATGTGGTTTGGAGCAGATGGAGAAGAAATTGGACAGACTTATTTTTTCTGTTAAAGCTCCAATATTACACAAAATGGACTCTTGTGAGCTTAAAGTCGTGTTCTAATGTTTCCTCCTCAAAAACAGACCTGGAGTTGTGTTTTGTTTCATTCACATGTTTGAGTAACACTTTATTATTCGTCCGTCCGCATCTCCAAAGCTCAAAATGCTCCGTTTGACCTTGTGATGTCATGAAGTGGTACTTTTATAGTTAACACAGGGTTCCCACAGTCATATATAATATATGTCATATAATTATATATAAATAATAATAATAAATAATACATTTATAAATAAAGTTTCCTCTAAACAAGCAAAAAAACTGTAGCTTTGCAACAAAATAATTCTTCAACAAATACTCTTGTTACAGCAGCCTAGAAACTATTCCATATATTGATATTTTTGCACACCCCTAATCTCTGCTGAACTGAAGGTAAAAGAGAGCTGTTAAAACTACTATTACAACATGACATCACAAGGTGGAACAGAGCATTTTGAGCTTTGGAGATGTAGACAGACGAATAATAAAGGATTTAAAAAAAACATAACCATAAAACCATAAGGTGAGTGGAAAAGGTTCACATTTCATATTTAGAAATTCTACACATGTAAGAGCCGTAAAGTCATGGAAAATTCACTTTAGGTCATGAAAAATAGGGCTGGGTATCGATTCAAATTCCAAGAATCGATTCAGTTTCGATTCTCAAGATTCAGAATCGATTATCACGATTTGATTCGATCTGATCTCGATTCGGGTTAGTGTTATTAGACCCATTTTTGAGCTGTCACAAGTGGTTCCTCAGGTCGGTTGTATTTCTGCTGTTTTTCGCCTCCATTTGGCCTCACAAATCGCTTTTTTTCTATCAAGCGCATCTTTGTTTTTATCGTTTCTGAAGCTGTAATGGAGCCAGTCGGAGCTTTGAGTGTTTCTGGAGTCTTCAAAGCCAAGACTTCCGCCTGCGGGAATTCACTGACACAACAAGTGGAGTTTAAGTTCACCGGGGGAAAATGTGTTAAAAATTAAAGCGAACTTTGGACATACGAAACGATCAGAATCGCAAAATCGTTCTTTTTAACACAGCCCGAATGAAAAAGTCATGGAAAAGTTCTGAAATTGTGTCTTTAACAGCTCCTTTTACCTTTAGTTCAGTAGAGATTGGGCTGAAATGATCCAAATGATTCTAGTGAAGGTGTTTGGAGTAAAAAAAAAACACAGTGGAGCACTTCCTGTATCACCGCATGACATCACAAGGTGGAACGGCGTATTTTTAGTATGAGAATCTGTAGGTTTGTGTGTTTAAACATGTGAATAAAACAAAACACAACTCCAGGTCTGTTTGTGATGAGGAAACATCAGAACAGATCAGAAAACAGCGTAATATGGAGCCTTTAAATAGCTAAATAAATAAATACATTAATAATACCATAACTTACACAGACATTTTATTTGTTTTCAGTTGTCCAGAATAAAAGAGGTTGTTGTGAGTTTGTTTGGGGTCAGATGGGGCGTCTGTAACAAAAGAGGAAGGAAGGGGCCTGGGCCTGGTGTTTGTTTTCCTCGGCACAAATCTATTTAGGATTAGACGCTATCAGTAGATTTGGGAATAGCTACGGGTAAAGGCGGATAACACGGCAGAACAATGTGGGGATCTCACAATAAGAGGGATATACCGGGCCAAAGATATTAATTTAAAGATGCAACTTGCCATTTGTTTATTTCCATACAGATAAAAAGCTTAAAACTAAAACATAAAGCCTGAAAAACTATTCCAAATTTGCAATAGTGTTTAAAAAATACGAACTGCAATAATGAACTAAATAAATCACTGTTTAATTTCTGACTATAATGAGTCATAGGCGTTCGTGACTCAACAGGCCTATTGCTTTGTCAGAAATGTTTCACAGTATGTCATTAATTAAACTTTCCTTTCTTGCTTTAGTCTTGGTTTAATGCTTGTTTAGTTCTGGTTTAGATCTGGTTTTAGTCCTGGTTTAGACCTGGTTTTATTCTTAGTTTAATGCTTGTTTAGTCCTGGTTTAGATCTGGTTTTAGTCCTGGTTTAATGCTTGTTTAGTCCTGGTTTAGATCTGGTTTTAGTCTTGGTTTAATGCTTGTTTAGTTCTGGTTTAGATCTGGTTTTAGTCCTGGTTTAGACCTGGTTTTAGTCTTGGGTTAATGCTTGTTTAGTCCTGGTTTAGATCTGGTTTTAGTCTTGGTTTAATGCTCGTTTAGTTCTGGTTTAGATCTGGTTTTAGTCCTGGTTTAGACCTGGTTTTAGTCTTGGTTTAATGCTTGTTTAGTTCTGGTTTAGATCTGGTTTTAGTCCTGGTTTAGACCTGGTTTTAGTCTTGGTTTAATGCTTGTTTAGTCCTGGTTTAGATCTGGTTTTAGTTCTGGTTTAGACCTGGTTTTAGTCTTGGTTTAATGCTTGTTTAGTTCTGGTTTAGATCTGGTTTTAGTCCTGGTTTAGACCTGGTTTTAGTCTTGGTTTAATGCTTGTTTAGTCCTGGTTTAGATCTGGTTTTAGTCCTGGTTTAATGCTTGTTTAGTCCTGGTTTAGATCTGGTTTTAGTCTTGGTTTAATGCTTGTTTAGTTCTGGTTTAGATCTGGTTTTAGTCCTGGTTTAGACCTGGTTTTAGTCTTGGTTTAATGCTTGTTTAGTCCTGGTTTAGATCTGGTTTTAGTCTTGGTTTAATGCTCGTTTAGTTCTGGTTTAGATCTGGTTTTAGTCCTGGTTTAGACCTGGTTTTAGTCTTGGTTTAATGCTTGTTTAGTTCTGGTTTAGATCTGGTTTTAGTCCTGGTTTAGACCTGGTTTTAGTCTTGGTTTAATGCTTGTTTAGTCCTGGTTTAGATCTGGTTTTAGTCTTGGTTTAATGCTTGTTTAGTTCTGGTTTAGATCTGGTTTTAGTCCTGGTTTAGACCTGGTTTTAGTCTTGGTTTAATGCTTGTTTAGTTCTGGTTTAGACCTGGTTTTAGTCCTGGTTTAGACCTGGTTTTAGTCTTGGTTTAATGCTTGTTTAGTCCTGGTTTAGATCTGGTTTTAGTCTTGGTTTAATGCTTGTTTAGTTCTGGTTTAGATCTGGTTTTAGTCCTGGTTTAGACCTGGTTTTAGTCTTGGTTTAATGCTTGTTTAGTTCTGGTTTAGATCTGGTTTTAGTCCTTGTTTGGACCTGGTTTTAGTCTTGGTTTAATGCTTGTTTAGTCCTGGTTTAGACCTGGTTTTAGTCCTGGTTTAGACCTGGTTTTAGTCTTGGTTTAATGCTTGTTTAGTCCTGGTTTAGATCTGGTTTTAGTCCTGGTTTAATGCTTGTTTAGTCCTGGTTTAGATCTGGTTTTAGTCCTGGTTTAGACCTGGTTTTAGTCTTGGTTTAATGCTTGTTTAGTCCTGGTTTAGATCTGGTTTTAGTCTTGGTTTAATGCTCGTTTAGTTCCTTGTTTAGATCTGGTTTTAGTCCTGGTTTAGACCTGGTTTTAGTCTTGGTTTAAGGCTTGTTTAGTCCTGGTTTAGATCTGGTTTTAGTCCTGGTTTAGATCTGGTTTTAGTCTTGGTTTAATGCTCGTTTAGTTCTGGTTTAGATCTGGTTTTAGTCCTGGTTTAGACCTGGTTTTAGTCTTGGTTTAATGCTTGTTTAGTCCTGGTTTAGATCTGGTTTTAGTCTTGGTTTAATGCTCGTTTAGTTCTGGTTTAGATCTGGTTTTAGTCCTGGTTTAGACCTGGTTTTAGTCTTGGTTTAATGCTTGTTTAGTTCTGGTTTAGATCTGGTTTTAGTCCTGGTTTAATGCTCGTTTAGTTCTGGTTTAGATCTGGTTTTAGTCCTGGTTTGGACCTGGTTTTAGTCTTGGTTTAGTGCTTGTTTAGTCCTGGTTTAGACCTGGTTTTAGTCCTGGTTTAGAACTGGTTTTAGTCTTGGTTGAATGCTTGTTTAGTCCTGGTTTTAGATCTGCTTTAGACCTGCTTTAGACCTTCTTTAGACCTGGCTTAGTCCTGGTTTTAGTCCTGATGTCAGTTCTGGTTTAGTTACGGTCTGTACGTAACGAAAACGGGAAAAAGACGTCTGCTACACATCGTTTATCAGTCTTACGTTTTTTCACATATTTTAAAGAATTCAGGTAGATTTTTGTGCAAAATTAAAGAAATGTATAAATTCCGTTTCACGTTGACAATTCCACGTTTTCCCTCTGTGGAAAATCGCTGGCCCTGCATTGGCTACGATGTGATACATACCTCGATACAGTGCACTTTCGATACGATATATTTCAAATCAGTTCAGTACAATAAAAAATAAATGTTAAATCTTGACGTTTTAATCCTCACAAGAGTCTATTTTGCGTCGTATTGGACCTTTAACGTGGACAAATTGAGCGTCCCCTCCTGATCTTATTTATGGTACGAGCCCTTAAACCTCCTCCTACACCCTCGCCCTGTTGTGCTGAGCCGAGCCGTGTGTGTTTTGGACTCGCTAATGAACAGGGCTCGACGGGGAGCGGATCCTGCGGAGATGCTTTCCAGGCCGCGCGGAAAGGTCACTGTGTCAGATGATGTCAGGCGCGATGAATAAATAAATAAAATAAAACAAAAATAGGGAGCGTTATAGAGATTTGTCATTGACTGAGCGTGTACGGTCTGTCCAGATGGACTCAGCATATGTCTCGTATTATAGAGTGAAAGTGTCAACAGACGGCAAAAAATAACGGTAGAAATCGCAATCATTTGGGTTAAATATCTATTAAACATTCGATTTTGCAGTTTAGATTTGCAATTTATGCTTTAATAATAGATTTCAGTTCAGATTTCACTTTTTAATGACCTGATATTTCGCAAAATTGACCTTTTAGTCGTGTTATGATATTGTTTCTGTGTCAAAAACAGACCTGGAGTTGCTTTTTGTTTTAGTTACACATGTTAAAGTTGTTATTATTTATCTGTCTCCATCTCCAGAGCTTAATTAACGGCTCCTTTTACTTTTTGTTTAGTAGAGACGGGAAATTCCAGGGCTGAAATGTTATATTTTAAGAGATTTTATATTTTATTACGTATTTTTCTGTTTTATTTTTGATTTGTACATTTATTAATGACATATAAGGATTTCCAACAGGCAAATTTTAAAATATTAAAAATATGAATTTCTATTGAACTTTTTCAAATATTTACAGTATCAGAAACATAAATCTATGTTTAACATTTATATTAACCCCTGAAGACCTAAGGGCAATTTTAGTACATTTCTCCTCGCCTGGATTTTTTTTCTTAATTTTGCTTTTAAAACTGCCCCTTTTACCCTATAATGAAGTGTTCTACCTCCTTTTGTTCAGTCCAACCTGTTCTGTCACAATCTGCTGCTGTAGTTGTGTCATGTGGCTGTGATAAACAAAAAAAAATGCTTAATTTAGGGCCTTAGCTACAAAAATGCAAAATATCAAGTCTGTAAGTAAATTAAAAATCTCCTTATTGCCCTAAAAACAAAAAAAAAGTGTAATCGCTCCATGACTTTCCTGGTCCAGCTCCTGGAAACAGCTCCTGTCAGGTCCAGGGCCAGAGCCACAGCACTTCTGCATTTCCCTGGTGTTTATTACATTTGGATTTGTTCATTTTGAGCGAAATAAACGTAGGATAAAGCCGCAGAAATGTACAGAAACCTCTGTGTCTGCACTTTCAGAGGGGAAAAGGAAGTTTCTGTCTTTTACGGTTAGAAAGTTCTGCGCGGTTATAGAAAACATATTCCTCTGTATCGTATACAAGTGTTAAGCATTTTTAGTGTAAAATGTCATGTGGCACGACCGAGAATACTACTACTACTAATACTACTACCACTACTACTACTACTACTACTATGATGTACTTGTACTTCTATTGTCTTGTAACATGCAGTAAATCAGGTTTAATCAGTTTATCAAAGCGCAAACAAACCTGGTCCCATCCTTTTATTTTGTACAGACAGAAAGCGACAGAGGGAGGGAGGAGAGGAAAGGAGGGAGAGACAGAGGGAGGGAGGAGAGACAGAGAGATGGATGGGTGGATGTTGGTAGAAAAGTCATGAAGCTCTGAGTCATCATTCGGTGACATCAGCAAATGGAGGGAGGAGAGAGGGATGAGAGAGGAGCGAGGGAGAGGGTAAAGGACAAAGGACATAAACAGAGGAGAGGATGGAAGAGGAGATGAGAGGGAAAGGAGGAGAGAGGAGAGAGCGGGTGAAGGAGCGTAAAGGGCATAAACAGAAGAGAAAGGGAGGAGAGGAGAGAGGGAAAGAGGAGTGGAGAGAGGAGGGAGGAGAGAGGAATGCGAGAAGCGAGGGAGAGGGTAAAGGACAAAGGACATAAACAGAGGAGATAGGGAGGAGAGGATGGAGGAGGAGAGAGAGGGAGGTGAGAGGAGAGAGAAGGCGGAGGAGTGAGGGAGGGAGAGGGTAAAGGGTGGAAGCAGAGGAGACAGAGAGGAGAAGAGAGAGGGAAAGAGGAGTGAAGAGAGAAGGAGGACAGAGTAGAGAGAGTAAATATGGAGTAGGGAGATAAAAAGAGAGAGGAGGGCGAAAAGAGAGGCAGAGGGGAGGAGGGAGGAGAGAGAGAAGCAAGAGCGGGAGGAAGGAGGAGAGAGAAGAGAGGGGAGAGGAGGAGGGAGGAGAGACAGAAGAGAGAGAGGAGAAAGGAGAGAGGGAAGAGAGGGTAGAGTGGGAGAAAAGAGGAGCGAGAATAAAGGGGAGGAAGGAGAGAGAAGAGAGGGAGGAAGAAGAGAAGAGAGGGAGGAAGGAGAGAGAAGAGAGGGAGGAGAGAGAGAGAGAGAAGAAGGAAGAGCAGGAGGTGAGAGAGACGAGAGGAAAGAATGGGAGGAAGGAGGAGAGAGGGAGGAGAGAGAAAGAGACAAAAGAGGGAGAAAGGAGAGAAAAGAGCAGGAGGATGGACGAAAGAGGAGAGGGAGGAGAGAGGAGGGAGAAAGAAGAGAGAAGAGAGGGAGCAAGGAGAAAGGAGAGAGGGGGAAAGGCCAGAGGGAGGAGGAGGAGGAGGAGGAGAGGGAAGCGTCTGGGGAGCAGCACAGAGCCAGACAGGTCTAATGACACTGATGCAATAACAGAAGAAGGGCGTTCACACGAGGCAGATCTGCTCCCACCATCGATCCTGAGACACCAGTATACGGAACCTTCTGCTCCCACTAAAGCAACACTCTGGAACTTTCCCCACGCCTCACACAGGGTTAGAACAAAATCTACATCTAACATCTAAAACCAAAACACTCATTTGACGACGCAAGCTTTAGAAAAATGCACCGTACTCATCGTCTCTGTGGAGTTGGTCGCGTTTCATGCCATAACGTGGAACATTACAGGCAAAGCAATGGCATCTCCATGGAAACGAGCAAAAGACGTCACCTTCCAGCAGAAAAGTTTCATTATTCTGTCCTCTGCTGCTCAAATGTGCAGGAAAATAGAGAAAATTCAGTTATTTCAAGTAGGAACAACATATATTAAAGCTTAACGCAGAATAAAACGGGAGATTTTCTTGTTTTTGGAGGAAATAATGGAACTAATCGCAGTTTTTATCCTTTTGTCCTTTGTTTTTATCCTGGTTTGGTCCTGTTTGGAATCATGATCTTGTTTAGTTTTGGTTCGTACTTCCCCATTTGCTCATTTTGTCTGTTCAAATTGGGTTTACAATTCAATAACAATTTATCCTGCGGCTCTAAAAAAGTGTAATAATCAATCACCACGTTTACATGAGAGCTTTAATTCTGAATAAAACTAATTT
Organism: Odontamblyopus rebecca; assembly: GCA_030686955.1. Classification (NCBI taxonomy): domain Eukaryota; kingdom Metazoa; phylum Chordata; class Actinopteri; order Gobiiformes; family Gobiidae; genus Odontamblyopus; species Odontamblyopus rebecca. The sequence continues at coordinate 4,223,644 of CM060675.1, forward strand.
AATTCTGAATAAAAATAAGTACATTTTTGAATAAACATCATTTAATTACAAATAAAACTAATTTAATTCTTAATACAAATAATTTAATTCTGAATGAAAATTTATTAATTCTGAATGAAAATAATTGAATTCCGAATAAAAATTATTGAATTCCGAATAAAAATGTATTCATTCTGAATAAAAGTAATTTAACTCTGAATAAAAATAATTGAATTCTTAATAAAAAATAATTGAATTCTTAATAAAAATAATTTAATTCAGAATAAAAATAATTTTATTTGGAATAAAAATAATTTTATTTGGAATAAAAATAATTAAATTCAGAATAAAAATAATTTAATCTGGGGTGAAAATGTATTCCCTTTTAAAAAGTCCATGTAAACACTTAATTTCTAATGAAAATGTTCATTCAGTATTAAACTTAATCCCAAAGTAAGTGGGGGTTTATTCCGATTTTAAAGCCAAATTAGTGTCTTCCTGGATCATGTAAACGTTCCTTCTTCTCCAAAATAATCCCGGTGGTTGGTGCTCGTTGGCTCGTCCTTCTGATCCGGCTCCTCCAGTCGTCTCTCGGGACTTTCCTCCACGTCTCTTTGGATTTGTGAGCGGGATGTGGGAGTGGGCTGAGGTGTGGCAGCCTCAGACTCAGTTTGTCTTCTTCCTCCTTCTCCCACACTCTTCCCTTCTCCTCCTCAGCTCATAGATGGAAAGCGTGAGGAGAGAATTCTCCAGCTGCCGCTTCATTATCATCGGAATGACCGCGGGAAAAGTTCGAATCGCATTTGTGTCGGCGGCAAAACGACAAACCGAGATGACAGAACGTTTGTGTTGCTGTCCATTCAGAACCCTTCCCCACCCCCAGATGCTGAGAGGAATTAAATAAAGAAGATTTAATGTGTTTTCCATGTAAGCTCGCAGGAGAATATTTTTAATTCCGAACTATTCAACACAGAAACAATTAAAAAACATCACGTGAACATCAGTTAAATCCACATTTCGTCTGCACTTCCATTAAAAGGACTTCTAGAGAACATCTGGGTTAATGGGTCGGAGTATTTTTGGGTTCCTCCCTCGGGCCTCCATGTTAGAGCTGTTACAAGGACACATCTGCTCTTCATGTTAAAACACCCAGGTCACTCCAACATGGCCGCTGCCGCTGAAACCTCGAGTAAACCCGATACAGGCCATAAAGTGGTATCAGCTGACGTTTTATCAATACGCCACTCGATAAAATGGAGGATGGCTTCACTGTACTGTCATCTAACAATTAACCCCCATAAGAAAGGCCCCGGAAATCCAATTCCGTGGAGCAAAGCGAGAAAATACGAGCGAGGACGTGGAAACACAGGACAGTTTAATCCTGTGTAATAAATACAGCTGTTAAACGGAGTGACTCGGCTCTTCGGAGTTTTATAAGTGTCAATGAGAGAAACACGGAGACGCAATTACTCTAATGACTTCTGTTTGTTTCAATTGGACCAAGGGATAAATAAAGTGATTTAGTAGATTATATTACTGCTACTACTAATTTTAATAGATTTTCTACCATAGTAATTATGTATTTCACTGATTTCTACTGGTTTAATCTGTTTTTTTCCTGTTTTAGTCCTGGTTTGGTCTTTGATAAGTCTTGTTTTAATATTTGTTCATGAAGAAATACCTTTTACATTCAGGTTCTGGTTTCATCCATGTTTTCGTCCTGGTTTAGTCCTGGTTTAGTCCTGGTTGAGACCTGCTATAGTCCCGGTTTGGAGTCATGACCTTGCTTAGTCCTGGTTTGTACTTTTGCTTTAGTCTTGTTTTTAGGACATGGTTTAGTCCTGATTTCTGCCTTTTTTGGTCATGGTTTAGTCCCTGTTAAGACCTGGTTTAGCCCTGGTTTTAATCCTTGTTTAGTCCTAGTTCAGTCCTAATTTAGTAATGGTTTAGTCCTAATTTAGTCCTGTTTTAGTCCTAGTTTATGCCTATTTCTGTGCTGTTTTATCCCTGGTTTAGTCCTGGTTCAGTCCTTCTTTAGTCCTGGTTCAGTCCTGCTTTAGTCCTGTTTAAGTCCGGGTTCAGTCCTAGTTCAGTCCTGTTTTAGTCCTGGTTTAGTCCTGGTTTAGTCCTGCTTTAGTCCTGCTTTAGTCCTGGTTCACTCCTGCTTTAGTCCTGCTTTAGTCCTGCTTTAGTCCTGGTTCAGTCCTGGTTTAGTCCTGCTTTAGTCCTGCTTTAGTCCTGGTTCAGTCCTGGTTTAGTCCTGGTTCAGTCTTGTTTTAGTCCTGCTTTAGTCCTGCTTTAGCCCTGCTTTAGTCCTGCTTTAGTCCTGGTTCAGTCCTGCTTTAGTCCTGCTTTAGTCCTGGTTCAGTCCTGCTTTAGTCCTGGTTTAGTCCTGCTTTAGTCCTGGTTCAGTCCTGGTTCACTCCTGCTTTAGTCCTGCTTTAGTCCTGGTTTAGTCCTGGTTCACTCCTGCTTTAGTCCTGCTTTAGTCCTGGTTCAGTCCTGGTTCAGTCCTGCTTTAGTCCTGGTTCAGTCCTGGTTTAGTCCTGCTTTAGTCCTGGGCCAGTCCTGGTTCAGTCCTGGTTCAGTCCTGCTTTAGTCCTGGTTCAGTCCTGGTTTAGTCCTGGTTCAGTCCCGGTTTAGTCCTGGTTCAGTCCTGCTTTAGTCCTGGTTCAGTCCTGCTTTAGTCCTGCTTTAGTCCTGGTTCAGTCCTGCTTTAGTCCTGGTTCAGTCCTGCTTTAGTCCTGCTTTAGTCCTGGTTCAGTCCTGCTTTAGTCCTGGTTCAGTCCTGCTTTAGTCCTGGTTTAGTCCTGGTTCAGTCCTGCTTTAGTCCTGGTTTAGTCCTGGTTCACTCCTGCTTTAGTCCTGCTTTAGTCCTGCTTTAGTCCTGGTTTAGTCCTGGTTCACTCCTGCTTTAGTCCTGCTTTAGTCCTGGTTCAGTCCTGGTTCAGTCCTGCTTTAGTCCTGGTTCACTCCTGCTTTAGTCCTGCTTTAGTCCTGGTTTAGTCCTGGTTCACTCCTGCTTTAGTCCTGCTTTAGTCCTGGTTCAGTCCTGGTTTAGTCCTGGTTCAGTCCTGCTTTAGTCCTGGTTCAGTCCTGCTTTAGTCCTGCTTTAGTCCTGGTTCAGTCCTGCTTTAGTCCTGGTTCAGTCCTGCTTTAGTCCTGCTTTAGTCCTGGTTCAGTCCTGCTTTAGTCCTGGTTTAGTCCTGCTTTAGTCCTGGTTTAGTCCTGGTTCACTCCTGCTTTAGTCCTGCTTTAGTCCTGGTTTAGTCCTGGTTCACTCCTGCTTTAGTCCTGCTTTAGTCCTGGTTCAGTCCTGGTTCAGTCCTGCTTTAGTCCTGGTTCACTCCTGCTTTAGTCCTGCTTTAGTCCTGGTTTAGTCCTGGTTCACTCCTGCTTTAGTCCTGCTTTAGTCCTGGTTCAGTCCTGCTTTAGTCCTGGTTCAGTCCTGCTTTAGTCCTGGTTCAGTCCTGCTTTAGTCCTGGTTCAGTCCTGCATTAGTCCTGGTTCAGTCCTGCTTTAGTCCTGGTTCAGTCCTGCATTAGTCCTGGTTTAGTCCTGGTTCAGTCCTGATCTAATCTCGCTCTGTCTCCTGTCATTCTCTCCCTCTCGTCCCAATACAAACCCCTTCAACTCCATGAATCAGACGCCTCTCTCCTCTGATTGGCTGTCCCCTCCTGTCGGGGGCGGGTCCTCTGCTCTGATTGGTCGCCGTCTCCCTGTGGGCGGGCCTTGTTTGTGGGCAGGAAGAGGGACGGTCCTGTCTCGCTCTCGGTGCATGCTATTCGGAAAGGCAGGAGCAGGCAAGGAGCGGAGTTGGCCACACACTCGCTACTGCACAATTCTGGTCTAGGCATGGGCTCGTTCTACTTTTCGGATTGACAACTTTGGAAATTTTACGAGAATTTAGCAGAAAAATACGGAAATCCAAACGGAAAAATATTCAGGAGTTGGAGGTAAGAAGAGGGTTTTCGGATGGTGCATTGCTGCATAGGCTGGGTGGGGAGGTTGTGTCTACAGGACAAGGCTAAAGCATGGGACAGTGGAGTGCTTTTAGACCTGGTTTAGTCCTGGTTTAGACCCGGTTTAGTTCTGGTTTGGATCTAGTTTAGTCCTGGCATAATAGTCCTTCTGTATGTCCTTCTTTTGGAATAAGGTTATGTTTTGATTATTAAGTATTACTGCAGTTAAGTCCTGGTTTAGTTCTGCTTTAGTCTGGGTTTAGTCTTGGTTTAGTCCTGGTTTATGTCTCGTTTAGTGCTGGGATAAAATTCTTTTCTGGTTTTGGTTTGGTGATAATTAACTTTTATTTTAGACCTGGTTTAGTCTTGGTTTAGTTCTGGTTTAGTCCTGGTGTATATCTAATTTAGTGCTGGGATAAAAGTCCTTTCTGTTTTTTTTGGAATTGCTTTTGGTTTTGGTTTGGTCATTATTAACTTTTACTTTAGACCTGCGGTAGTCTTGGTTTAGTCCTGGTTTAGTCCTGGTTTATTGTAATCTAGCCTTTATCCTAATTTAGCCATTGTCCTAATTTTCTGAATTAAAATTTCAAAACGTAAAACTTCAGTGCTGTGTACTGGACTTGGTTAGTTTATTCCTGGTTTATTCCTGGTTTAGTCCTTGTTTAGCCCGAGTTTATTCCTGGTTTAGTCCTAGTTTATTCCTAGTTTATTCCTGGTTTATTCCTGGTTTAGTCCTTGTTTATTCCTGGTTTAGTCCTTGTTTAGTCCTAGTTTATTCCTGGTTTAGTCCTTGTTTAGTGCTAGTTTATTCCTGGTTTAGTCCTTGTTTAGTCCTGGTTTATTCTTGGGTTAGTCCTAGTTTATTCCTGGTTTAGCCCTGGTTTAGTTGATTTAGTCCTGGTATAATGAGTTAGATGGTTTTGAAATGGCTAAAGTTGTGATTAAGTTCCCGCAGTGACCAGTACTGATGATCTTTTAGTTCTGTGTTTAGTCCTGGTTTAGTTCTGGTTTAATTCTTGTTTAGTCCTAGTTTGGTCAAAGTTAAGACCCCGTTTAGTCCTTGTTAAGTTCTTGTTTAGACTTAAGTTTAGTCCTGATTTAACCTTTGTCTCGTCTTAGTTTAGTTTGGTCCTAGTTTAGTCCTGGTTTAGCCCAGGTCTAGTCTCTTAACTCCTGCCTAAAGTCTAATTTAATCTCTGGTTGAGACCCAATTTAGTCCTGGTTTAGTCCTCCCTTAGTTTGTCCTAGTTTAGTAAAAGTTAAGACCCTGTTTAGTCCTAGTTAAATACTTGTTTAGTGCCTCGTTTAGTCTTAATTTAGTCCTAGTTAAGAACTTGTAAATTTCTAGTTTAATCCTTGCTTAGTCCTATTTAAATTCTGGTTTAGTCTCAATTTAGTCCTACCGCAGTCAGTCCCAGTTTAATAAAAGTTAAGACCACATTTAGTCCTAGTTAAGTCCTTGTTTACTGCCTGGTTTTCTCTTAATCTAGTTTTAGTTTAGTTCTAATTTAGTTCTAGTTAAGTCCTTGTAAAGTTCTAGTTTAATCCTTGTTTAGTCCCATTTAAATCCTGGTTTAGTCCTCCCTGAGTTAATCCTGGTTTAGTCTGAGTCTAGTTCTAGTTTAGTTTTAGTTAAGTCCTTGTAAAGTTCTAGTTTAATCCTTATTTAGTCCCATTTGAAGTCCTGGTTTAGTCCTCCCTTAGTTAGTCCTAGTTTAGTCCTGGTTTAGTCCAGATGTGTGTATTAAATTGTAATAAAGTCTTTCTTAACCTGAGTCAAACCAGTACACGTCTGTATCCGCCCTGGTCCCACAGAGAGCATTACCGGACGGACTTATTCTTATATCAGATCCTTTATCGCGGCGCTGAACACGTCCAAATGTCACCATTGCTTTTTGTCGCTCGGGTTCTGTATTTTTCACTCTGTCGAGAAGAAAAAAAACTGTTATTTTGGTGACTCACTGAGAGGAAAGTGTAAGACGGATTTAGCTGGAAAAATGTTCAAAGTGTGCGGTTATGTTAAGTCAGCGCCAACTCTGAATGAGCAGGCTCAGGGAGGGCATCTGACACAAAGGAAAGGGCAAATGTTTTAGGAATACTGTGAGTTTTTTAGCTTTGTCCTGGTTTAGGCATGGTTTAGTCTTCTTCTAGTCCTAGTTTAGTCCTTCTTCTAGTCCTAGTTTAGTCCTTCTTCTAGTCCTAGTTTAGTCCTTCTCTTGTCCTAGTTTTAGTCCTGGTTTAGTCCTCCTCTCATCCTGGTTTTAGTCTTGGTTTAGTCCTCCTCTCATCCTGGTTTTAGTCTTGGTTTAGATCGAGTTTAGTCCTTATTCAGTCCTGGTTTAGTCCTTGTCTAGTCCTGGTTTAATTCCTGGTTTTATGCCTGGTTTTATTCCTGGTTTTAGTTCTGGTTTAGTCCTGGTTCAGTCCTGGTTTAGTCCTGGTTTTGCTCTGGTTTTGCCCTGGTTTAGTCCTGGTTTAGCCCTGGTTCAGTCCTGCTTTAGTCCTGGTTTAGTCCTGCTTTAGTCCTGCTTTAGTCCTGCTTTAGTCCTGGTTCAGTCCTGGTTTAGTCCTGGTTCAGTCCTGGTTTAGTCCTGCTTTAGTCCTGGTTCAGTCCTGGTCCGTGTAGCTCCATATTTAGCAGTGTTGTGGTCAGTTCGCGGTCACTCTCGCCGCAGTTAAAGGCCAAACTCTGGTGTAATGTCTGGATGCCGATCGGGGGAAGTGACTTGTTTTCTCTATAATGGAACATCAGACCTGCCCTTCCTGTGGGGAAGAATGGGATCCAGCCCTCATCCACGTTCAAATTCCCCGGAAAAATATTGTGTCGTAGCTTGGAAACTGTTTTTTTATTTTCGTTTCATTGGAATTGCTGAATCATTCTCTGCTTTATTTAGAATTTAGGAGATATTTTGTGGTTTGTCCTGGTTTAGACCTAGTTTAAGACCGCTTTAGGTCCGGTTTAGTCTTAGCATAGTCCTGGTTTAGTCCTAGTTTAATCATCCTTTAGTCTTCCTTTAGTCCAGGGTTAGTCTTGGTTAAGTACTAATTTAGTTTTGGTTTAGTACTAGTTTAGGTCTATCTTAGTCCTTCTTTAATTCTGGTTTAGTCCTATTTTAGTTCTGGTTTAGTACTAATTTAGTCCTAGTTTAGTGCTTGTTTAGTCCCATCTTAGTCCTGGCTTAGTACTAATTCAGTCCTGGTTTAGTACTAGTTTAGTCCTGGTTTAGTTTTAGTTTAATCCTATCTTAGTCCTGGTTTAGCACCAATACAGCCCCATCTTAGTCCTGATTTAGTACTAATTTACTCCTGGTTTAGTACTAGTTTAGTCCTATCTTAGTCCTAAATTAGTCATGGTTTAGTTTTAGTTTTATCTCTAGTCCAGGTTTAGCATTTTTAGGTCTTTCCTACTATCTTTCCTACGTTAGCTCCATTTTAGTCCCTGTTTGTACATTTTTTTGTTTTAGTTTTGCTGTTTTAGAACCAAACGGTTGCCGGCTCAATTCCTGCCCGAATATATACTGTTGTGTTGTCCTTGGGCAAGACACTTTACTCATCCTGCCTTTATATGAATGTGTTAAAGTCTTTGGTATTACATTTTTCAGATACCAACTGTACAAGACTTTTGAGGATAAAGTCCTAGTTTAGTTCTGGTTTAGTCCTGGGGTTAAGTCCTGAATTAGTCCTGGTTTAGTCCTGGTTTAGTCCTGGTTTAGTCTTGGATTAGTCCTGGATTAGTCCTGGATTAGTCCTGGTTTAGTCCTGGTTTAGTCCTGGTTTAGTCCTGGTTTAGTCCTGGTTCAGGCCAAGATTTATCCTGTAAAAGTCACTAACGTAAAATATTCTATTGGAAAAAAGTGGAAAATCAGGTGCAGATCTGTTTCGTTCATATGTTTGTCCCCATGGATATATTATTGCTTTGTCTGGAATGTTCCACAGTATGACATTAAACCTTTCTATCTTCACGGAGACCAAACCACACCAAGTTCCAGGTCAGATCTGTGGAGAGGCGACCCCGCTCACAGTCAGAATGCCTGTTTTTCTTGGTATTATTGAGCTGTAAAACCACCTGTAATTGAATAAATGTAAAGTAGAGCTGTTTAATGCCACACTGTGGAACATTCCAGACATAGCAATAACAGTCCGGGTTTAGTCCTGGTTTGGTCTTGGTTTAGTCCTAGGTTTGGTCTAGTTTTAGTACTTGTTTAGTCCTGATTTAGTCCTGGCTTATGTCTGGTATAGTCAGTGTTCAATCTCTCTTTTTATCCTTGGTTTAGTTTTGGTTTAGTCCCTGGTTTGGTCCTGATCTAGTCCTGGTCTAGTCCTGGTTTAGTCCTGGTCTAGTCCTGGTTTAGTCCTGGTTTAGTCCTGGTCTAGTCCTGGTCTAGCCCTGTTTAGTACCACTTTAGTCCTCACAGTCAGAATGTCTGTTTTTCTTGGTATTTTTAAGATATAAAACCACCTGTAATGGAATAAATGTAAAGTAGAGCTGTTTAAAGTCACACTGTGGGACATTCCAATGACGTATCCATAGAAACAAGCAGGTGACGGACCCTAAACAGTTTTTCTGCGTGTCTATGTTGCATTTTGTCAATTTAAGAGCACCTTTTCCAAACTCAGGGCTTTCACTCTCACCATATAACCCCAAATCCTGCTGGAAGCTTTTAGCACATTGCAGCGCTCAGACGAGACAGGGGGGTATTTAGGTCATGGGGACAGTTCAATATCATGTGCGGGGGCAAAAGGGACGGCTAAGCTAAGGCTAAGCTAATGCTATTATCATATAAAGCATTGCGATCTGCTGACGGTGGCATTCTTCTATTGTCTTATGAGCCGTGCTGATCGCTAATGCCGCCACCTGATGATCGCGTTTAGCTTATGCCCCACACAATTCCTCAAGTAGAGCACTTTTAAAACGCAATTAGGCATCTCTGCACGATTGATCTCGTACTTATCGCTTACAAGTCATTTTTTAAAGCTCCTATATGACGCAAACTTGGCTCTTGTGGGATTTAAGTGATGTTATACGCTGCGAAAAAGCCAAAATGTAAGATATAAACACTTAAATTTATCAGAAAATGACTTAAAAGTAGTGAAATTATCTGTCCATGCAGCAAGTTATCTTAAAATAAACAACTTCTAGACTAGAATGAAGAAGTTTCTGGTCCAGTAAGTCGATAATAAAACTGAAAACAAGATGAATAACCTGATATAAGTTTTAAAATCTTAGCTAGATCAGAGAAATTGAAAAGTGTGATGTTGTTTCCTCCTCAAAAACTGACATGGAGTTGTGTTTTGTTTCATTCACATGTTTGAGTAACACTTTATTATTAGTCTGTTTACATCTCCAAAGCTCAAAACGCTCTGTTCCACCTTGTGATGTCATGAAGTGGTAGAGTTCAAGTGAACAGCTCCTTTTACCTTTAGTTCAGTTGAGATTATCGGCATTTCCGGGGCTGAAATGATCCAAATTATTCTAGAAAGTGAAGGTTTATGAGCCAAGTCTTAACCAGGTCTAAACCAGATCTAAACACAGTCTAAAACAGATCTAAACAAGGTCTAAACCAGGTCTGTAAACCATATCTATAAACCAGGTTTAAACCAGGTCTAAACCAGATCTAAACCAGGTCTAAACCAGATCTAAACTCTGTCTAAACCAGATCTAAACCAGGTCTAAACCAGATCTAAACCAGGTCTAAACCAAATCTAAACAAGGACTAAACCAGGTCTAAACCAGGTCTAAACCAGATCTAAATCAGATCTAAACCAGGTCTAAACCAGGTCTAAACCAGATCTAAACCAGGTCTAAACCAGATCTAAACCATGTCTTTAACCTCTAAAAAAGGCCTAACCCAAACCTAAGGTGAAGTTGTATGGATTTTACAAACCCAGTGGAGCACTTCCTGTATCATCACATGACATCACAAGGTGGAACGGAGCATTTTGAACTTTGGAGCTGTAGCCAGACTAATAATAAAGTTACTCAAACGTGTGAATGAAACAAAACACAACTCCAGGTCTGTTTTTGATGCGGAAACAACATTAAAACACGACTTACAACTCACGAGAATCCAATTTGTGTAATGTAGGACCTTTAAGAGATGTCCCCAATAGCTGTATTTTTTATTTTTATTGCATTTCCACTAATTAACATTTTATCTTGGCTGTATAACTGTGTTCGCGTGGCCAGGAGGAACAGATGTATGGAAACGGAACGGTTGAATAGAGAGGCTCATTGTAAAGGCCCCAGAGGCAAACGCTCAGGTTCAACTCGGTAATGGAAACAGCTACGTCGCTAATAATGCTAATTTAATCAAAACACCATTTGCTTGTAGGAAGTTGGGATTGAAGCTAGCGTCATTAGCATCATTAGCGTCGTTAGCGTACAGAGGTGACAGGAGAAAACCCAGAACTAAACTAGAGATCCAGACCAGAAGTCCAATATGACACAAAAAGGACTCTTGTGCTGTTTAAGTCGTGTTATAATGTTGTTCCCGCCTCAAAAACAGACCTGGAGTTGTGTTTTGTGTTTTGTTTCATTCACACATGTTTGAGTAACGTTATTATTAGTCTGTCTACATCTCCAAAGCTCAAAATGCTCTGTTCCACCTCATGATGTCATGAAATGGTCATCTAACATCTAACCCAGGTTGAACTCAGGTTGAACCCAGCTCTAAACCAGGACTAAACCAGGACTATAATCCACTTCTGTTACATATTGACCACTGCAGACCAGGACCCCATAGAGGGAGACCAGGACTAAACCAGGTCTAAACAAGGATTTAACAAGATCTAAACAAGCACTAAACCAGGACTACACCAGGACTAAACCGACTCTAAACTGGGAACAAACTAGGTCCAAAGCAGGTCTAAACCAGGACTAAACCAGGTTTAAACCAGGACTATAATCCATTTCTGCTACATATTGAGCACTGCAGATGAGGAAAAACTAAAACTAGGAAATCCAGAACTAAACTAGGTCTAAAGAAGGACTAAACAAGGTCTAAACAGAGACTAAATCAGATCTAAACCAGGTCTAAATCACCTCTAAACTGGGACTAAGATAGGCGTACATCTAAACTACATTAAACCCAGGTCCAACCCAGGTCTAAAGCAGGTCTAAACCAGGACTAAACCACCTCTGAACTGCAACTAAACTAGGAGTACATCTAAACTATATTAAACCTAGGTCTAAACCAAGACTTACCCAGATCCAAACAAGGCCCAAACCAGGTCTAAACCAGAGCCAAATCGAGACTAAACTCGGAGTACATCTGAACTACATTAAACTCAGATCTAAAAAAAAGACTAAACCAGGTCCAAACCAGATCTAAAGCAGGTCTAACCCAGGAAGTTTGTAACTTTTCCTTCAGGAAGTGTTCCCCAGTTAAACTCCTGTTGACCCATTCTGTCATCTGGACTTTTAAAGCTCCATTGTTTCTAATCTGTCTGATTATAATATTGACTTTGGTCTGTTTGCATTTCTTTATTATGACTTAAAAACACACTGGGATCTGTGGACGACGACTTATCAGGATGTAATAATCACCAACCCATAAAACCTGATGCAAATTAAACAAACTGCCTGACACCTTTCATTCGACTGAACCAGGACTAAACCAGGACTAAACCAGGACTAAACCAGGACTAAACCAGGACTAAACCAGGACTAAACCAAAGACTTAACCAAGGACTGAACCAGGACTGAAGTCAAACCATTATTACGACCTGGAATTCTCATGTCGAAACCAGAACTAAACAAAAACTAAACCAGGAATAAACCAAAACTAACTCAAGACAAAACCAGGACTAAGTTAGGACTGAACCAGGATTAAACTAGGACAAAACAAGGACTTTACCAGAACTAAACCATTAGTAAACCTGAACTAACTAGTATTAAACATGGTACAAGACTATACCAGAACTAAACCAGGACTAAACTAGGACTAAACCAGAACTAAACCAGGATTAAACCAAGAAAAAACTAGGAGAAAAAGAGGGCTAAACCAGCACCAAACCATTTCTAATTTGAGCTAAAGCACTTTTAAACCAAACCAGGACTGAACCGAGCCTGAATCAGCGTTATTTTCTGTTGCCCGCGAGCTAACACCATGTCGTGTTTGTGCCCTTTCGCTAACCCGGCTGCAGATATAAAACACCCTGGTGGCGCTGGATCGCATTAGATCCTACAGCGCCTGGATTACGACCCTGATATTAGCAGCAGCTGGTGGGGCATTAGCCTCTCGTGTTTGGCTAATTGAACACGAGTCAGCAGGAAGTGAAAGTCAAGGCGGTGACCTCTGCGTGTGCTGCGCGTTAGCCTATTAGCCTGCTATCGCTAACGCTTTATCTGCTGTTTGCTCAGAACTAGCCACGATAAGCTACTGGTTTGTGTCTTTATTTACAACGGAGAAAATGAAAGTTTAGTTTAGAGCTACAGGATATAAAAAAAAAAAACTGTTAAAAAGTTATTGTCCAAAGTTATTCAGAGGGTTGCTGAGTTTTGATGCTAACATGCACTTCCTGATTCTTAGACAATAAAATGCGTTATAGTTAGATGCAAACAGTACATATTTTGATCTCAAAAGCTGCTAATCCAGACCTAGTTTAGTCCTGTTTAGACCTGGTTTAGTCCTGATATTCTGTGGCCATTATGAAAAAAAAGTGTAGATAAAGTTGTGATGTGTTGTTGAAATAAAGTAAAATGTAAAAGCAACTAAACCAGGTCTAAACCAGGACTTAACCGGGTCTAAACAGGGTCTAAGCGAGGACTAAACCATGACTAAACTAGAGCTAAACCAGAACTGAAGCAGAACTAAACCAGGACTAAACAAGACGTAAACCAGGACAAAACCAGATCTAAACCAGGACTAAACTAGAACTAAAGCAGAACTAAACCAGGACTAAATCAGGTTAAAACCAGGACTAAACTAGCAGTAAACCAGAATGAAACCAGAACTAATCTAGGTCTTAACCAGGGACTGAACCAGGACTAAAGTAGAACTAAACCAGGACTTAACCAGGTCTGAATCAAGATTTTACCAGGTCTAAACAGGGTCTAAGATATGACTAAACCAGGACTAAACTAGAACTAAACCAAGACTAAACTAGCACTAAACCAGAATGAAACCAGAAGTAAACCAGGTTTTCACCAGGAACTGATCCAGGACTAAACTAGAACTAAATCAGAACTAAACTAGAACTAAACCAGACCTAAACCAGGACTAAACTAGAAACTAAACAAGGACTTAATCAGGTTTAAACCAGGCCTGAACCAGAACTAAACCAGGACTGAATGAGGACTAAAACAGGTCTAAATCAACACTGACCCAGTACTAAACCAGAAGTAAACATGACCTAATCCAGTCCTAGACCAGGCCCAGACAGGTTCTGTGTTCGCTCAGCTCTGTGTCTCTTTAAACCTCGCCTTGTTTTGAATGCCGCCCATGTTTGGAGTTGTTGTTCGTTCTCTTGACCTCAACTCTGTCTTATCTCACTTTTTGTTTTGGCTCCAGCAAAAGTCAAACAAGGATTTTATTCACCAACCTTCACCTGCCCTGGATCACACGAGATACAGAAAATAAATGTGTGTTTTAGGTAATTATAGGGTACAAAGTGTGTTTAAGTTCAGGCTAGATCTAAAAATGGACTTGGCTGATACTTTGCAGCTGATGTCATCAATCTGAGCTTTATTTTCTACTTTTTATTTTCCACTCAAGATAACTGTAGGCACTGCTCTGTCTGAGGCTTTGTTAGACTTGAATCTGAGCTTTATTTTAACACATTCTGACCATAAAGAGCCGACTTACTTTAAACTACAAAAGCTTTGAAAATCAAACTCCTAAACCGGACCATGAAGTCTCGCAGCGATACCTGAAGTCGCCCCCATCAAACTCAAACCTACACAAAAACTATGTCAATCGTTTGTGCTTCATTTGTGCTGCAAAAAGTTTTGTTTGTGCGATTCTGGTTCTTAAGATATTTGCAGTTTTATTTTCGTCCAGCCCCTCAAAATGTGAAACAGCCTCAAAACAGGAAGAAAATTATAGAAAATGTTTGTATTTCATTTGTGCTGTTTTGTGCTGTGACACTTTTCATTTGTGCGAGTTTATTTCTAAAACTTTTAATTATGATTTCTGTGGTAATTATAGGACATCATTTCCGCTCAGCTGAAGCAGCGACTTCAGCAAAACTAGTGACGATAAACGATCTGAGGCTGTGGAAAAGTCTGTGTTATTATATAAAATATGAATCAAAAGCAAATTACTAAAGACTGAGACAGACTTTTCCACAGCCTCGTTTCTCTTCACTAGTTTTGTGGAGTTTTGATAAAGTCGCCGCCGTCAGCTGAGCAGAAATGACTTTAAATCCATTTTGTGTTTTTCCTTTAGTTTTGAGACATGCACATGCACATACATGTAGAACACCCCCAGCATAATGTCACTGCAGAATATCAATATGTAAAACTTTGGATTAACCCAAGAACTAAACCAGGACTAAACGAGCAGGACAAAAACCAGGACTATACCAGGACTTAACCTCGTCTGCACTAAAACAGACGGATACAAGCAGGTCTGAACCAGAATTAAACTACGTCCAAAGTGTGACATAACTAGTTCCCAGTCAGGACTAAACCAGGACTATACCAGGACTGAATCAGAACTAAACCAGGACTGAATCAGGACTGAATCAGAACTAAATCTGGACTACACCGCCGCAAATCTACAATGCTGCTAAACCAGTTCTTAACCAACTCTTAATCATAGGTACAGCTGAACTAGAATATACCAGACCAGGTCAAAACACAGGACTAAACCAGGACTAAATCAGGTCTATAACTGGACTAAACGTGGACTAGACCAGCCTAAAATCAGGTTCTGACTGAAACTAAACCAGGACTAAACCAGAACTAAACCAGGACTATAGTTGGGGTAAATGAGGATTAGACGAGGCTAAGATCAGGATCTAACCAAAACTAAACCAGGACTATACCAGGACTTAACTAAATCTAAACCAGAACTAAATCAGGTCCATAACTGGACTAAATGTGGACTAGACCAGCCTAAGATCAAGTTCTGACTAACTGAATCTAAACCAGGACTAAACCAGTGCTTAACTAGATTTAAACCAAGACTAAACCAGGTCGATAGCTGGACTAAATGTGGACTAGACCAGCCTAAGATCAAGCTCTGACTAACTGAATCTAAACCAGGACTAAACCAGTGCTTAACTAGATTTAAACCAAGACTAAACCAGGTCGATAGCTGGACTAAATGTGGACTAGACCAGCCTAAGATCAAGCTCTGACTAACTGAATCTAAACCAGGACTAAACCAGTGCTTAACTAGATTTAAACCAAGACTAAACCAGGTCGATAGCTGGACTTAATGTGGACTAGACCAGGCTAAGATCAGGATCTAACCGAAACTAAACCAGGACTATTCCAGGACTAAACCAGTGCTTAACTAGATCTAAACCAGGTCTATAGCTGGACTAAATGTGGACTAAACCAGGCTAACATCTGTATAAATCTGCTGAGCTTTTCTTTCACTAAAAAGTCTCAAATTTTAAACCAAACCTTTAATTTATACTTCAATTCGTGCATTATTTTCCTGTTTCTTCTTAAGCGTAATAAAAAAAAAAACACCTTTACAATTTTAATGTCGAATTTAGTCTGAATTTCCAAACCTTTTACAAACCGGGTCTGAGTCAGTGTTGTGCTCGTCTCCACGGTAACGCAGAGTTTCTTAGCAACTATTGAAAACACCGGCTCCTCCGACGACGACACACCGAAATAACCCCTCTGAGCGCGCTAGTTAGCATTAGCCGCTGATTTTGGGTTTCAGGCGGCTGCTAATGACACTGTAAACTGTAATATTCACTTTGAGGCTTTCCGTGTTCGTTTTGAAGTGGTTAAATGTCTAAAACACATTGTGCAGCGTTATTATTATGACTGAAATTAAAGGTGCCACATCAAACTATTATAATGTAGGGAGGTAACAACATTATAACGTGACCTAAAGCTATAATCAACTTAATTTTGTGTAATATCAGACCTTTAAAGTGTCTCTAACTGTTTTTTTCTGTCTTAAAATCATAAAAAAACACATTATTAGTTCATTGTAAACAGTTTGCAGTGGGCCACAGTTATTCCTCACTTACTTTATGTCTTCAGAATTCATTTTTACGACTTTTAGAGACCAGAGCGGAGTTTTGTCATCACAGTAAAGACTAAAAACAAGGAAACGTGCGCTTACTGAACAAAAACGTAACCAGGACTAAATCAGGACTAAACCTGGACTAAACCAGGACAAACCAGGACTAAACCAGGACTAAATCAGGACTAAACCAGGACAAACCAGAGGCTAAACCAGGACTAAACCAGGACTAAACCAGGACAAACCAGAGGCTAAACCAGGACTAAACCAGGACTAAACCAGGACTAAACCAGGGACTAAACCAGGATTAAACCAGAACTAAACTAGAACAAACCAGAGGCTAAACCAGGACTAAATCAGTGACTAAAGCAGGACAAACCAGAGGCTAAACCAACACTAAATCAGGACTAAACCAGGACTAAATAGGGACTAAACCAGGCACTAAACCAACACTAAATCAGGACTAAATCAGAATCTAACCAGGTCTAAACCTAATTAACACAGGGCTGAACCAGAATTAAACCAGGATTAAACCAGGACTAAATCAAAGAATAAACCAGGACTTGAACAGGATAAAACCAGAGATAAACCAGAACCTAACCTGGTCTGAACAAAATTAATCCAGGGCTGAACCAGGAACTAAACCAGAAACTAAACCAGGAACTAAACCAGGCCTAAACCTACTTCTTCACCTTTATATTATCTCACATTTCCGTAACTTTCACCATCAAATCCCTCTTTGCTCCTGATCCTGTAGAACCTCCATTGTCCTTTTGGTAAGAACTGGGTTAATGGGCTGACAGCTACAATATGGCGTCTAAAAATAATCCGGATTAATTGAAAAAGGCTCGTATCTGAGTGACTGTCTCCTCTGGTGAGATTTTGCCCCCGTCCTGAGAGACGTGTGAAATTAAATCCAAGCAGAGGAAGAGGGAGGAAGCTGCTTATGGATGTAACATGATTAGAAAGGACAATGCGATTAAGAGTGGACAGTGGCACCGGATGGAGAAAAGGCCAAAGCAGACGAAGAACTCAATACAGGGAATAATATATACAATTATTATACATTTAATTCACGTCTAAGGGCGGGACGGGCTAGAATTTCGATAAAACACTAAATTGGATCAACAAGAATGAGACAAGATGAGATTTGTACATTATTCAGGCCATAAAAATACATTATGCAATTCCTTTCCCACTTTATTTAATATTTCTGCTGTTACTGTAGCTCTGCTTTTAGGGACGACACGTTTTTTTAATCTAAATGTAAAAACATGAGGAAAAAATTGTTTAATCCAGGTTTAATCCCGGTTTAGTCCTGGTTTAGTCCTGGTTTAATCCTGGTTTAGTCCTGGTTTAGGCTTGGTTTAATGCTGGTCTAATCCTGGTTCAGTCCTTGTACAGTTGGCTTGGTACAGTCCTGGTATAGTCCTAGTCTAGTTCTTGTCTAGTCCTTGTCTAGTCCTGGTTTGTTCCTGGTTTAGTCCTGCTCTAGACCTGGTTTAGTCCTGTTACAGTCTGCCTGGTCCAGTCCTGGTACAGTCCTAGTTTTGTTCTGGTTCAGTCTTGGTCTAGTCCTTGTGTGGTCCTGGTTTGTTCCCGGTTTGAGCCTGTTTTAGTGTTGGTCTAGTCCTGCTCTAGTCCTGGTTTGATCCTGGTACAGTCCTGGTCTAGTCCTGATATGTTCCTGGTTTAGTCCTGGTTTAGTCCTGGTTTAGTGCTGGTTTAGTGCTGGTCTAGTCCTGGTCTAGTCCTGGTTTAGTCGTGTTGAGTCCGCATCTAGTCCTGCTCTAGTCTTGGTTTAGTCCTGGTACAGTCCTGGTCTGGTCCTTGTGTAGACCTGGTTTGTTTTTTGTTTCTGCTCTAGTCCTGCTCTAGTCCTGCTCTAGTCCTGGTCTAGTCCTGGTCTATTCCTGGTCTAGTTCTGGTCTAGCCCTGGTCTAGTCGTTATTTTTTCAGGTTTTAGACCAGATTAAATCCTTGTCTTAGTTCAGTCTTGGTTTTAAGTGTTTTTATTCAGAAGTAAAAGTAGTAAAAAGTAAAGTAGAAGAAAAACATGCTTTGTCACTATGAGTGGACTCGTCTTTCCGCAGATCTGAACTGTAACTTTGCCTGGTCGCGCCACCTGCTTATTTTTAAGGTGGAATATTCAGAAGTAACGATGGAGACACAAGACGCACATAAGATTTTAAAGACATTGACAACATGTACGTAACATTATAAAGAACCTCCTGTATAGTTTAAAGAGGATCCAGTTTCGATATATTAGCTCTCGTATCTGATTTTCCGCCCGTTTGACAGGCGCAGTTTCTCCTCACGTAATCGTAACGCTAAAATCCGATACGGTGACTTCCTGGGCGCGTCTGCGCTGATGTAAACTCTCGTCTGTACAGATCGGCTCACATTAGAACGAGAGGAAATGACCTTTAGCTACTGCGATGGGAGCAGCACATCTGGAAGTGTTTTACGGTTAACTACCCCAGAGGAGGAGACCGAGACACCACCAAAGCAAAATAGACTGTAAAATACGCTCTTTTATCGTCTTTGTGTCTGATTTTTACCGTCTTAAAAACATGTAAAGCAGAACTAGTGTCGTTTAAAACAGTTTGCAGTGATCCGGAGTTATTTCTGTCTTATCTCATGCATTCAGAGCAGCATAAATATTCACCAAGATGAGTTTATAAGAGGCTTTCAGACGACTTTCAGAGACCAGAGCGGAGTTTTGCATTCACGGTAATGTTAACAACGACTAGCATGTGAACAGTGCACTCCTGAGTAAAGTTTAGTTTGGTTTAGTCCTGGTTTAGTCCCGGAATCGTTTTGGTTCAGCCCAGAATTCATTTTGTCCTTGTAAAGTCCTGTCTTAGTCCTGTCTTAGTCCTGGTTTAGTCCTGTCTTAGTCCTGTCTTAGTCCTGTTTTAGTCCTGTTTTAGTCCTGTCTTAGTCCTGTCTTAGTCCTGTCTTAGTCCTGGTTTAGTCCTGTCTTAGTCCTGTCTTAGTCCTGTCTTAGTCCTGTCTTATTTCTGGTTTAGTCCTGTCTTAGTCCTGTCTTAGTCCTGTCTTATTTCTGGTTTAGTCCTGTCTTATTTCTGGTTTAGTCCTGGTTTAGTTCTGGTTTAGTTCTGGTTTAGTCCTGGTTTAGTCCTGGTTTAGTCCTGGAATAGTTTTGGTTCAGCCTAGTGTTCATTTTGTGCTTGTAAAGTCCTGGCTTAGACCTGGTTTAGTCCTGTCTTAGTCCTGGTTTAGTTCTGGTTTAATCCTGGTTTAGTCCTGGTTTAGTTCTGGTTTAGTCCTGGTTTAGTCCTGGTTTAGTCCTGGAATAGTTTTGGTCTAGGTCTGGTTTATTCTTGGTTTAGTTCTGGAATAGTTTTGGTTTAGTCCTCGAATAGTTTTGGTTTAGTTCTGGTGTAGTCCTGGTTTAGTTCGGGTTTAGTCCTGGTTTAGTCCTGGTCTAGTCCTGGCTTAGACCTGGTTTAGTCCTGTCTTAGTCCTGGAATAGTTTTGGTTCATCCCAGTGTTCATTTTGTCCACGTAAAGTCCCGTCTTAGTCCTGGTTTAGTCCTGTCTAGAGTTTTGCATTCACAGTAATATTAACAACGACTAGCATCCTAACAGTGCACTCCTGAGTTAAAAAAAAGCCCTGGTTTAGTCCCAGTTTACTCCGTGGTTTAGTTTAGTTTCTGGCTCAGTCCTTGGTTTAATCCTGGTAAAATTGTGACTAAAATTTAGCTCTTTTTTCATTCATTTTGATTCGTTTTGTTTCGTTTTGTCGGCTCCGGTTTCGTCAGGTTTGTCTCATATTTTGCGGCTCTTCTTTGCTTTTAGTTTTGAGTGTGAAAAGTGCAAATGTTTAGTTCGGTTGTGGTTTAATGGTCCATGATGCTCTGCTGCTTATACCAGATTAACATTAGTGTAAACTGGGAAATCCCTGGTGGAAGTCCCCTCGTAAACAATGGGACCCTGTGTTTGTAAAGGGGCTGAAAACCAGGTGAAAAAGTCACGGCTTTACCCTGGGCCCTGGGGGAGCCAAGTTTACAATAATATACATACATTTGTTTGGATAATTACCAAAAAATAACTTAAGTTTATAGCTCAGTATAACAGCGAGGGTCAGTCCTGGTTTGGTCCTGGTTTGGTGTTTGTTTAGTTGCTGGTTTAGTCCTGGTTTGGAGCTGCTCTAGTCCTGGTTTAGTCCGGGTTTAGTTCTGGTGCAGTCCGCCTAGTACAGTCCCAGTATAGTCCTGGTATAGTCCTCATTTAGTGCTAGTCTTGTCCTGGTTTAGTCGTGGTTGAGTCCTAGTCTAGTCCTGGTCTAGTCCTGGTTTAGACCTGGTGCAGTCCACCGGGTACAGTCCTGGTATAGTCCTGATTTAGTCATAGATTAGTCCTGGTGTGATACCAGTTTAGTCCTGGTTTAATCCTGATTTAGCCCTAGTTTAGTACTGGTTTAGTCCTGATAGTGTCCGCCTGGAATAGTCCTGGTCTAGTCCTGGTCTAGTCCTGGTCTAGTCCTGGTCTAGTTCTGGTTTAGTCCTTGTTTAGTCCTAGTTTAGTCCTGGTTTAATCCTAGCCTTATTTTAGTACTGGTTTAGACCTGGTCTAGTCCTTGTGTAGTCCTAGTTTAGTTTTTTAGTTCTGTTTAGTCCTTGTTTAGTCACTGGTCTAGTCCTGGTTTAGTCCTGGTACAGTCTGCCTGGTATAGTCCTGGGCTTTTCTTGGTTTAGTCCTGGTTCTGTCCTGGTCTAGTCCTTGTGTAGTCCTGGTTTGTTGCTGGTTTAGTTTTTGTTTGCCTTGGTCTAGTCTTGGTTTAGTCCTGGTTCAGTCCTGGTTTAGTCCTGGTTTAGTCCTTATTTCTTCAGAGTTTAGACTTTATTAAACCCTCGTCTTTGTTCAGTCTCATTTTAAGTTATTTTTTTTATGCTCAAAATAAAATAAAATAAATGTAAAAGAAGTAAAAGAAAAACCTGCTTTGTTATTATGAATCGTGTCTGCATAAAGATCGTAAAGTTTAATTCCAGACAAAGCCGTCACCACGGAGCCAAGCGGGTCTAGGAAAGTTCCACAGCGCATCTTTTATGCAACAGCTCCATTTTTCTTTTAATACTTTGTCTCTCCGGCTCAATAAATCCTGTCTGAACTTGTCGCGTAAACTGCTATCCTGCTAATTTCACTTCTTCTTAAAATAACTCCCTTTTGCGTTTTCTCTTTTTTTTTTGTCTTTGCAGATCGCAGACAGAAAGTGCCTTTAAACACCTCCGCTCCTACTTGAAGAAAAAGAAACAGAAATCGACGTTTATTCGGATATTTCCTGGACCTATCCTCCTCTTCTCCTCCTCCCCGCGCTGCGTTTTGAACAAGCTTGAACAAAGAAAGCCATGTTGTATTGCTGCTTAAAATAGCTTCGTATCTAGGTATAATCACTCATATAACGGACGTTTTGGGGACGGTTTCTTGGCCGGTTGCAACTATTTTAAAACGCAAGCGATGCCACGTCTTAGTTTCTCATTTTGTATATCGTAATTTTTAAATAACTCGCACATTTACGGACCTAAAACCTCCCATGCTCCCTTTAAAACCCACATATAGTCATTTAACAGCGAGGACGATCCCGAAGTGGGCCTTTTGAGCTGCGTTTTTAGCCTTCGAGGTGTGAGCTTTTATCGTTTTTGAACACAAACGAAGGAGGATTGGCGATTGGCGACATTGGCGGCATCATGGCTCTGAACATAGCGTCGATACGGGACACAAAATGGCTGACGCTGGAGGTGTGCCGACAGTTCCAGAGAGGGACCTGCTCGCGGAGCGACGAGGAGTGCAAGTTCGCCCACCCGCCCAAAAGCTGCACGGTCGACAACGGGAGAGTCATCGCCTGTTTTGACTCCTTAAAGGTGAGAAGTTTACGTTTTTGGTTTGCGATTTTGGGTAATGAGACCATAATACTGTCGTTGTGGTAAAGCGTACGTCCTGATGCTTGAATTTCATTGTTGTTGCAAGTTTTTTGTACTTTTGTGGCTCGATATGATGTTTTTCTTATTTTAGATGATAAACAATTCATTTTTTTGCTCATGTTTTCAGTTATAACTTATTTTTTGTCCAATTGTTGCTCTTAGAATTATGGATTTTCAGCCTTGGTAATGTCGTCAAGTTTACTCGTGGTTTAGTCCATGTTAAGTCTTAATTTAGTTGTGGTTCAGTCCTTGTTTAATCCTGATGTAGACCTGGTTTAGTTCTTCGTTTAGCTCTAGTTTAGTCCTGGTTTTCTCCCTGTTAAATCCTGGTTATGTCCTTGTTAAGTCCTGGTTTAGTCTTGGTTTAGCCCTGGTTTAGATCCTGTTAAGACCATGTCTTGTCCATGAAACATTGTTGGTTTTGGCTCGGTTTAGGCCTAGTTTAGTCCGGTTTCTATCCTTGTTATATCCTGATTAAATCCTGGTTGTGTCCTGGTTGAGTTCTGGTTTAGTCCTGGTTTAGTCCTGGTTTAGACCTGGTTTAGCCCTGGTTTAGATCTGGTTTAGATCCTGTTCAGACCATGTTTTGTCCATGAATCATTGTTGGTTTTGGCTTGGTTTAGCCCTTGTTTAGTCCTGGTTTTATCCTTGTTAAATCCTGGTTTAGCCCTTGTTTAGTCCTGGTTTTATCCTTGTTAAATCCTGGTTTAGTCCTGGTTCAGCCCTGGTTTAGACCTGGTTTAGATCCTGTTCAGACCATGTTTTGTCCATGAATCATTGCTGGCAATCTTGCTGAATATTTAGTTTTGACGTAAGGCCAGGAAGACTCCAAAACTACTGCAAGACGGTTCTTGTTCAGTCCTCTTTTAGTCCAGGTTCAGTCCTGTTTTAAATCCTGGTTTAGTCCAGGTTCAGTCCTGTTTTAGTCCTGGTTCAATCCAGTTTTGGTCCTGGTTCAGTCCTGTTTTAATCCTGGTTTAGTCCAGGATCGGTTCTGTTTTAGTCCTGGTTCAGTCTTCGCTAAGTTCTGGTTTTGTCCTGTTTTAGTACCTGTTTCTAAGTTATGCCCTAGTTCTTGTTTACTCTTAGTTTAGCCCTAGTTTAGCCCTGGTTTATTCCAGGTTTAGTCCTGGTTAGACCTGTTTTAGTCCTGGTTTAGACCAGGTTTACATCCTGTCCAGACCATGTTTTTTTCCATGAATCATTGCTGGAAAACCTGTTTTAGTCCAGATTCAGCCCTGTTTAATACCTGTTTCTAAGTTATGTCCTAATTCTTGTTTACCCATAGTTTAGTCCTGGGATAGACCTGGTTCAGTCCTGGTTTAGACCTATTTTAGTCCTTTTTCGTCATGTCTTTGGGCCAGACCATCCTCGTATATTTAGCGTCACCAGTATCAGTTGGACGCTCTCATTCTTGCTCACTGTGGCTCGTTCGTTGATGATTTAAAGCAGGTTGGACACATCTTTGCGTCTTTTTTAGCCCCGCGATGTAAAACGTTTGCGCGGGGTGTTAGCTGTCGGCTGGAATTAGCGCGTGCGTCGCTAGCCTGTGACCTCTGACCTTTGGAGCCGAGGGTCGGGGATGTCCAATGTTGTCGTGTTGCTCAGGAGGGAAAGTCACACGATGCTAATAAATCAATTTATAAGTACATGGGGGTGAATTATGAAGGACAAAACAAACAGGAAGTTGAATTTTGGTGCAATTTTAACACTACTTTCGCCCACTTTTCAAAATTGTTAGCAGTTGCTTGTTGTTTTTTTGCTTTCACAGCCAATATTCAATACATTTTGCTTTCATTAATGTTGTTGTAAACACAGAGGCGCAGAAACACGTTTAACTCCACTCACTCTGCGCCAAAATGTCTAAATTCTGTGCAGTTTGTAGCTGCTGCAGCCGCTCGAATTGGGAGAAAGACAAACGTTTTTTTTGTGTAGTGAAAGTGTCACAGGGAAGTTAGTTTCAAAAAACGTACAGAAAAAAGACAACAAAAGTAGATTGACTATCTCCAGCTGAAAAGGCAAGGCAAGTTTATTTATACAGCACAATTCGTACACAAAGTAATTCAAAGTGCTTAACAGAATAAGAAATACAGTAAAATCACAATAGAAACAAATCAAAACGTAAATAATCATCATAAAATTTCAAAATGGAGATGGGACATTAAATTAGAGAGAATTAGAGAGAAGAGAAGAGCGAGGAATGAAAAACAGGAGGTGCAGAAAGAGACGATGCTACTGTAGAGTTTGCAGCCACCACTTTGTCACAGGTAACGATTATGTCTTTTATTAATTAATATTTTCAACGTTTATTGAACAGTTATTTAGAAAACCAAATTCTGTAAGTGACAAACTGTTGCGTTATAGATCCAAACTTGTCACGTAAAAAGCTTTATGTGGTGCTGTTTTATTATCTTACTGCTGTAATTTGGCGTTTTATACCTTTCTTATTATCATTGTTTTAGTTTATCCTTGTGCAGCGGCTGATTTTAATTCTAAATAGAATACATTTTTAAAGGTTTTATTTAGCTCACAGCGTAAAACGAGGTCTGCAGCCCCAGATCATTTATTAAATCCATCACCTCAATGTCGGGAAAATCCTCTAAATTGTATGAAAAGGTCGACTTCTCCACATCGTACGGGTCATAACTTATATTTAGACTTATTTTTTCACGATAGCGGGTCTGTGCTGGTCCTTTCAAACTTTTACCGTACTCGCTGTCGCCTGTTGTGCTGTTTTTGAAGTGGAGTAAAACACTTCCTGCTCCCATCAGGGTCACGTGAGTGAAACCAGCAAAATATATATATTTACTTTACCTTTTTTGGGCTTGGGAACACCCCCAGTGCGATATTACTGCAAAATATCAATACTTGAATAGATTAGCCCCTTTTTTGCCTCTTTCTGTTGTCCTCTCTGGTTGAAATATGCAGTAACGAACTAATAGGACATGTTTTTACAGATCTAAACTACAGAATTATCCACATTTATCCAGAATAAACCAGAAGATTTTGTTATTTTTGGAAGAAGTTAAGTTAAATCTTGCAGACTTTGCGATTTCCTAGTGGCTCCTATTCAGATTTCGTTCCAGTTGTGTTTTAATCTCACAGTTTTCCTTTCATGACTGGAGGTTTTTCGTCTTTGTGCCTCTGCCAAACTCTGTCAATCATCACAACTTAACTGGCAGCATCTGAGCGCCTTAAGTCATTTCACAGTTTCTATTTTGAGGCGCTCGTCAGCTGTCCAACTCGGGCTTTGTTTATGGGGTCTGGGCCTGTACGGATCCATCATCTTTACAGCTATGAGCAACATAAGCAACATAAGCAACATTAGCACGCTACAGCCTCCCACCACCGTTTACTCAGACCTAATGTGCCGAAGAGCCGCGATAGCAGGGGGAGCAATGGGATCGGCTTTGGTCCTGGATTAGTCCTGGATTTAGTGCTGGTTTAGTCCTGCTTTAGTCTTGATTTAGTCCCAATTTTGTCCTGGTTTTAGTTCCACTTTAGTCCTGGTTTTAGTCTTCGTTTAGTCCTGGTCTGGCCCTGGTTTAGTCCTCATTTAGTCTTGGTTTAGTCCCGGTTTAGTCCTTAGTTTTAAAATCTGTTGAAAATATAAAAATACCCAATATAAAATAGTTACAAGATAAATAAGTTAAATTCCATTCTGTGAAACACATTTAACATTACAGTCCGTGCACTTTTTCGCTTATAGATTAAAAAAACAGCCAGAAGAAGCTCCCTAATCATTTTGAACGCGTGTGAGGAAAAATAAACAGAAACGTGACAGTGACAAATGGAGAGAGAAAATGGAGCGTGACGCCGGACGGTTTAAAGAACCAGCACAAACTCAGGTGCAGATTTACAGACTTAAGGTAAGACCGGAGTTAAAGGGGAAGTGACAAAAGCTGAAATATCGATCATTTGGAGCTGTACAATGCTTTAAAACACAGGCATTTATTTACGATTGCATTTACGCTAACATGTGCGCAAAGGTTTGGCGCATAGACTGGATAACGAAGAGCAGAAATTGATTTGCAGATAAAACAGTGAAATAAAAACACCAGATCAGGTTACAGAGCGGGTCAGTATGAACATTTAAGACCAAAATGAGGAGCAGCAGGTACAGAAAGAGGAGGAAGTGTCGCGATGTCGAGTCGCATAACTTCCTGTCAATGCTTATCTACGACAAAATATGGACTAAACCAGGTCTAAATCATGACTAAACCAGGACTTAAACTGGGATTTCGCCAGAACTAATCTAGGACTTCGTTAACCCTAAACTAGATTTAAACTTGGACTAAACCAGTACTTAAACTTGGACTAAACCAAGCCTGAACTTGGAATAAACAAGGTCTAAACATGGTCTAAACTTGGACAAAACCAGGTCTGAACTTGGACTAAACAAGCCCTGAACTTGGACTAAACATGGTCTAAACTTGGACTAAACCAGTATAAAGTTTTAAACATGGTCAGGCAACTTCAGAGATGTTTTAGAGAAAGAAATAATGTTATAAATGTTTTAAAAAGCCAGTTTAACGCCATATGTAACATTTTCGTAGTATGTAAGTGTGCTAGCAAGGATAATTTCTCAAAAGTTCAATTTATATTCACAAAATCACCTGTATTTTCCGGATAATAATCGATTAAACGTGAAAGATTAGAACATGCCATCGTCTGCTCATTTGTTTTGTAAACCCCGTCTGAACCGAGCGCTCCCTTCCCCCAGCGTAAACACACAAACGAGCCCCATTCTAATCAATACCACTGTGCTTAACCTGATTTGGACGTTTCAAAGTCAAACCTGAACCTGTCACGCTGCGTTCGAGGACGGGCATCACTGTGGGAAATCTGAGATGTGTTTCTGGTCATGGGAAAGTCATACAGGACTTCAGGAGTTCTCAATTAGACCTGGTTTAATCCGAGAGCGACGGCCCTGAACAAAGCATCTCTTCAGTGTTTGTTTGATTAAAGCTCCTGTGAAAAGAACCTAAAACTAGTCCAGATTCAGGCCCGGTTTAGTTCAAGTTTATGTCCTGGTTTAGTCCAAGGTTAGACCTGGTTTCGTCCAAGTTTAGACCTGGTTTAGTCCAAGTTTAAACCAAGTTTAGATCACCTTTAGACCACATTTAGACTTGGTTTAGTCCAAGTTCAGGCCTGGTTTAGGCCAAGTTTAAGTTCTGGTTTCGTCCAAATTCAGGCCTGGTTTAGTCTAAGTTCAGGCCTGATTTAGTCTAAGTTTTAAGTCCTGTTTCATCCATGTTTAGACCTGGTTTAGTCCAAGTTTAGACCAAATTTAGACCTGGTTTAGTCCAAGTTCAGACCTGGTTTTGTCCAAGTTTACACCAAATTTAGACCTGGTTTAGTCCAAGTTCAGGCCTGATTTAGTCCAAGTTGAAGTCCTGGTTTAGTCCAAGTTCAGGCCTGGTTTAGTCCAAGTTGAAGTCCTGGTTTAGTCCAAGTTCAGACCTGGTTTAGTCCAAGTTTAAGTCCTGGTTTAGTCCAAGTTCAGACCTGGTTTAGCCTAAGTTTAGACCAAGTTTATGTCCTGGTTTAGTCCCAGTTTAAGTCCAGTTTAGGGTTAAAGAAGTCCTAGATTAGGTCTAGTTAAATCCCAATGCAAGTCCTGCTTTAGTCATGATTTAGACCTGGTTTAGTCCATTTAAGAGGTATCTTGTTCTGCCAATCCTAAAACCAAAGACACAGCTCCTTTAATTGTTGGTTTGCTGTGAGTTTTGCGACGGTAAAGCAACAACTAGCCTGCTAACATGCACTTCCAGACACATTTTGCTCAAATACGTGGGTAAAATCAGGTCCAGACCGTTGAAAACAGCGCTCAGACGCTCCTCAGCCTCCTCAGCCTCCTCGGCCTCGTCCTCTTCAGGCACTTTGTCATGTTCCGACGGTTTTCCTCTGATCTCGGTCCAAACCCCGGCTGGCAGCGCTCGCCTCGATTAAGAGGAAGACGATACAGGACTAATGGTGTGAAACCAGGACCTCGGACCGAGACTTCCTCTGTGAAATAAACCGGGTCTGTGTGGGCTCGACTAAAGAGGGGTTCAGAATGTGACGGGGAAGACGAGAGCTGCTACTACCACAACTATTACTACTGTTACTACTGCTAATATTACTACTTCTACTACTTAAGTGGCCTGTACACTATTTTTCCCATGTATTTGAGCCAAAATATATTGTGAACAACTCTTAAAATAAAGTAAAAATAACCCTTAATTAAATAAGAAAGCTGCACAGTGCGTCTTTAATCCTGGAGACGCAGAGGAAGTGGTCGTTTCTATTTTAAAATGAAGAATGTATAAAAGAATGTGTAAGGCGGATTTATGGAGCGCAGAGAATTCCCTGGACGTGGACGTATAGAGCGGCCATAGGCGCCTTTGTAATCATGCAGTACACGCAGTACAGCAGAGGGTTTACTATCATCATCTGTCATGCAAAACACGACAGAAATGCAAAGTCATGCGATTACTGCAACTGCTGCTACAACTACTACTACTTCTGCTACTGCTGCTTCTTCTGCTGCGTGGCCCGGTTTGGTCGTGCAGGCGTGAGAATCCCACACAGTCGTACCTGAGCTCGGTGCGGTTCTCCAGTCCTCGTGGGTGTCAGCGGGAAAGAGGTCACGTCGACCTAATTACAAATCCTGTCCTACCGATTGTGACGTGATTTTTGTCTAAATTTAGTCTGTCGTTTCATTTTTTTTTTCATTGTAATTCAGTTTTACGTTAGTCTGGAGGAAGAAACTAGAGATGTGTGATTTTTTTTAAGGAATGCTCTTTCCGATGCTGATCCAATACCTTTTTTGTGTATATCTCCGGTAGCAGCGTCTCTGTGATCTCGTGCTGTGAAGGAAGTTCGTACCTTAGCTCCTAAAAGTCCATTAGACGACGAAACTGACCTCACCTTCTTTGAAACGCCTCCTCCAGTGTTTGCTGCTGTGGCTTTGTCGTCTTGTAAATCTCAAATTTGTCCAGATGTTTCTTTTGTAAGTGACGAAACAAATTGTTCGTGTTAAAGTGGCTCTGCTGGTTCCTCCAGGAGAAACTGTTTGTTTGCTGCGATTGCGTCGCTGTTTGACTCTGGTTTTGTTGTAGTGAAAAGTCCCACACAGCGACACGGCGGCGTTTTGATTTACGGCTGCCGTAAAGCGCCTCAATGCTGCAGAAACATGTGAAACTGGATCAGTTTGATCACGTGACTGAATCCAATACTGTCCAATACTCATAAATGAGCCACATCGGGAGTCGATACCGAATATCAGATCAGGACATCCCTAGAAGAAACCTCTCAAGGGTCCAACAGCGCTCATGCAGGAAAACTACAGTCAGAATTTCTTTGTTTTGTATAAAATTCATTCAAGTGAGTTCTGCACTGTAGTAAACGCTCAAAACAAACTTGTGCCCCAATTTTTTTTTCTGTGCTCTTAAA
Organism: Odontamblyopus rebecca; assembly: GCA_030686955.1. NCBI lineage: Eukaryota > Metazoa > Chordata > Actinopteri > Gobiiformes > Gobiidae > Odontamblyopus > Odontamblyopus rebecca. The sequence continues at coordinate 4,253,125 of CM060675.1, forward strand.
TTTTTTAGCTTAGGGCAGCTGGTTTAGTCCTGTTTTAGTCCTGGTTTTGGTCCTGGTTTTAATCTTGCTTCAGCCCTGGTTTAGTCCTGGTTCTGTGCTTGTTTAGTCTTGTTTTAGTCTTGATTTTGTCCTGGTTTAGTGCCGGTTTAGTCCTTGTTTAATCCTAGTTTAGTTTATTTTAGTCCTGTTTAGACCAGGTGAAATTACAGGTCAGATCTGTGGAGAGGCGAGCCCACTAAAGATATATAAATAAAAAATAGAATAAAAATACCCATTATTATGTAGTGGAGCTTTATTATGAGGTCGTATTAAACATTAGGCTATTTGACCAAATAAAACGCATATAACATTACAGTTTTACACTTTTTCGTCTATAGAATAAAAAAAACAGTCAGTAGAAGCTCCCTAAAGCTCTTAAAATAAAAAGAAGAAAAAGAAAAGTTAGCGTAGAGCCCTGGACGAAATACCTCGACGTGAAAGGTGAAATGGATTCCTCTTTAACCAGAGTCACGCTGGTCATGTGATCAGACTCGTGACACTTGGACGAGCCTCGATCTGATTCTCTCCTCGACTCGAAAAAGGATAGAGAAAAAATCCAGTTTGTCAAAAGAAAAAGTTCTTTTGAGACCCATTAGTTCGACCAGACAAAGCAAAACATGTCAAATTACATTATTTTAGTTAAATATTTAAAGGTTCATTGTGTAACTTTTCATGGAGATGTTGTTGCTTTGTCTGGAATGTTCCACAGTACGGCATTAAACCTTTCTATCGTCACGGAGACCAAACCAGACCGTTATATATACTGTTTTATGTCATATCGTGGAAGATTATAGCCAAAACAACAGCGTTTCCATGGAAACAAGAGATTAAAAAAGGTTAAATAAGAGTCAGGTTTGTGGAGATGCGAGCTCTGATTAAGTGTAGTTTTCTATTGCACAAAAGCACAAGCAAAAAATCCCCACAAACATGCCCACGTTTTCGTCTCTTAGGCTGAAAAGTAACACACTGAGGCTTTAAAAGGTGCATTAAACCTTTCTGTTGTCATGGAGACCAAACCAGGCGAAGTTACAGGTCAGATCTGTGGAGAGGCGAACCCGCTCACAGTCAAAACGCCTGTTTTTCGAGGTATTTTTGAGCTGTAAAATCACCTGTGATCGAATAAACGCAAAGTAGAGCTGTTTAAAGTCACACTGCGGAACATTCCAAGCAGAGAAATAACATATCCATAGAAACGAGCAGGTGACGGACCCCAGCCGAAATGTTACATGATGATTTTTGCACATTTTTTATGATTTATCGCACTGAAAAACATACGTCTTTACTCTGAGCCGGCTCGCATCTCCACAAACCTGACTCTTTTCCTGCTGGTCCCCATGGAAATGTTGTTCCTTTGGCTCTAATCTAAAGCTAAATGGAGTTTTCAGAGCTTCTAAACATGTTTTCGTTGTTTATTCTTCTCTTTTACGCTTTCGAAGTTGTGTTTAGTGTCATTTACACATGACACGATCTTTAAGAGTTTATTTTCAGGACGCCGTTTTCCCGATCCTAAATAAATCCATCTTTTAGCGCAGATTCCGGTCTCTCTCAGTGTGGAATCCGGAGTCTTGCCGGTGGGATTTGCGCAGGTGAGCTCCACGCCTCGCTGCTCCTCTATAGAACCAGGGGAGGGGGGCGTCCGCCGCGTCTTTGCCCGATCACGTTACACCGATCTGGGCTTGTCACAAACACTGGGGCCCCGGAGCTGGAGGGGGCTCTGGTCTCGTGCGGGTCCCAGGGGAGGCTCACTCTCCTGGGGTAGAAAAGCCCCCGATCCCCCCTCGTCTGGACGTGTCGCTCTGGAGGATAAGAGGAAATCATTTCAGTTTTAAGAAAGGATCAAGGAATAAGTTTATTTTCATTTTGTTCATTCACACTTTTTTTAATTTTGTTGTCTCAAGCCTCTCTCACTCTCTTTTTCCCTCTTTTTTTCCCCAATCCATCTGTCTTTCTCATTTTACTTTGGGCCACACCACATTCACCTCTCTCCCTCTCATCTTTCTCCCTCTCCCCCTCTTTTCGCCTCCTCCCTCTCTCCGTTTTCTCTCATCTTTCCCGAGCTTGCCACCAAAGTCTTCTCTTTCTTGTTTTAAACTCTCTCTCCCCCTCTTCCTTCCTCTCCATCTGTCTTTCTTTCCCTCTCCTCACTCTCGTTCTCTCACTTTCTCTCTTGTTTTAAACTTTGGACCATACCTCTCCCTCCCTTTTTCTCTCCTCTCTCCCTCTCTCCTCATTTGTTTTAAACTTTGGGCCCTACCACATTTACCTCTCTTTCTCTCCTCTCCTTCCTCCCTCTCTCCATCTCTCCTCTCTCTCTCTCTCTCTCTCTCTCTCTCTCTCTCTCTATCTCTCCCCACCTTCCCCTTTCTCCTCTCCTTTCTCTCCTCTCTCGCTCCCTTGCTCTCTCGAGCCTTCTCCTCTTCCCCCTCTCTTTCATGTTTTAAACTTTGGGCCACACCACATTCACCTCTCTCTTTCAATCTCCTCTGCCCTCCTCTCTTCCTCCCTCTCCTTCTCCCTTTCTCCCTTTCTCCCTCTCTCCTCTCTCTTCCTTTCTCCTCTCTCCTCTCATCTTCCCCATCTTTTTCTTGCTTTAAACTTTGGGCCACACCACATTCACCTCTTTCCTCTCTCCTCTCCTCTCTCCTCCCTCTCTCCTCTCCTCTCCTCTCTCCTCTCCTCTCTCCTTTCCTCCCTCTTCCCCTCTCTCCTCTCCTCTCTTCTCTCCTCTCTCCTCTCTCCTCTCCTCTCCTCCCTCTCTCCTCCCTCTCTCCTCTCCTCTCTCCTCTCCTCTCTCTCCTCTCCTCTCTCTCCTCTCTCTCCTCTCCTCTCTCCTCTCTCCTCTCCTCTCTCCTCTCTCTCTCTCTCCTCTCTCTCTCCTCTCTCTCTCCTCTCTCCTCTCTCTCTCTCTCTCTCCTCCCTCTCCTCTCTCTCCTCCCTCTCTCTCCTCTCTCTCTCTCTCCTCTCTCTCTCCTCTCTCTCTCCTCTCTCTCCTCTCTCTCCTCCCTCTCTCTCCTCTCTCCCTCTCCTCTCTCTCCTCTCTCTCTCTCCTCTCCTCTCTCCTCCCTCTCTCCTCTCCTCTCTCCTCTCCCCTCTTTTCCCTCTCTCCTCTCTTCCCTCTCTCCTCTCTCTCTCCTCTCTTCCCTCTCTCTCCTCTCTCCTCTGTTCTCTCTCTCCTCTCTCTTTCCTCTCTCTCCTCTCTCCTCTCTCTCCCTCTCTCTCCTCTCTCCGCTCTCTCCTCTCCTCTCTCCTCTCTCTCCTCTCCTCTCTCCTTTCCTCCCTCTTCCCCTCTCTCCTCTCCTCTCCTCTCTCCTCTCTCTCCTCTCCTCTCTCTTCTCCTCTCTCCTGTCTCCTTTCTCTCCTCTCCTCTCTCCTCCCTCTTCCCCTCTCTCCTCTCCTCTCTCCTCTCTCTCCTCTCCTCTCTCCTCCCTCTCTCCTCTCCTCTCTCCTCCCTCTCTCCTCTTGTTTTAACCTCCGGGCCGCTCCACATTCCTGTCTTTAATCCTTCCAAACGGAGCCACACCTCGTCCATGACAAACATGTGCCGGTGTTTACACAGAGCGACTCTCGTCCAGATTAACCCCCAAACCCGGGACGAGCGGAGGAGCCGGTCCCCCCAAAACAAACTCCCCGACAGTTCAGATTAGCCCCACTTCACCTCACAGGAATTCAACTACAGACTCTGCGGAGCTGCGGGACTTTAGTCCAACTGAATCTGCACGAGTCGAGTAATCGGGTTAATGACTGGACCGAAATTGTGGCCATTTTAGTGCTTGTAGCCTTCATTCTTTTATAGAAAATTTAGAAAAATAAATCAATAAATGCATTCCAGATACAAAAAACACATGTGGCAACAACATCCAGTGAAAAAGTAATTCTTAAAACACATTTCTACATGATATTTGCTCAATTTAATGCAAAAAAATAAGCCGTTTTCTCACTTTTTTCCAATATTTTCATCTTTACCTCAAGTTATTTATATTATTATTATATTATTATTATATTATAGGTATTTTTGACCTATAAAACCACCTGTGATTGAATAAATGTAAAGTAGAGCTGTTTAATGTCACACTCTGGAACAGTCCAGGCAGAGAAATGACGTATCCATGGAAACAAGCAGCAGGCGAGTTACACAGTGCAGCTTTAAAGTGCCTATGACGATTTTGCTACAAGTTTTTCAGTTTCATTCACAGTTTGGACATTTTTTTTTAGATGAACGAGGTGACTTTTTTGTGGTGCTGCTCGTCTCCATGGAGATGTTTGCCCAGAATGTTCCGCAGTATGGCATTGAACGTATCCATAGAAACAAGCAGGTGACGGACCCCCAAACAGAACACAGTGCAGCTTTAAATTATTAGGATTTCTATGACTAAGATAGCTGAAGAGAGAGTATTTTTTGGTATTTATTTGTAAAAAAAAAAAAGGCAGATTTAACTCATGATTCAGAAGCTTAACCTAAGACTTTATATAAATACATTTTTTGCTAGTATTTTTTGTTATTCCCTTTTTGTTCCAACTTTTTCCTTGTTTTTCCCTGTTTGCAAGTGCTTTTCCCCCATTTTTCCCTTTTCTGCTCATACTTTTCCCCCTGTTTTTCTCTTTTTGCTTGCACTTTTTCTCCTGTTTTTCCCTTTTTGGAAGTTTTTTTTCCATGTTTTTTCCTTTTTGCTAGTATTTTTCTTCTGTTCTTCCCTTTTTGCTTGTACTTTTTCCATGTTTTTCCCTTTTTGCTTGTACTTGTCCCTTGTTTTTTCCTTTTTGCTAGTGGTTTTTCTATGTTTATCCCTTTTTGCTTGTATTTTTTTCTCTGTTTTCCCTTTTTGGAAGTGTTTTTTCCTCTGTTTTTCCCTTTTTGTTGTACTTTTTTCCAGTTTTTCCCTTTTTGCTAGTGCTTTTTCTATGTTTTTTCCTTTTTGCTAGTGCCTTTTTACCTGTTTTTTTGTTTTGCTTGTATTTTTCCCTTTTTGCTTGTACATTTTTTCCCTGTATAAGCATTCAACTCCAGTCAAATGAAGCTCAATGAGGCCAGCTATTGATTTACAGACAAAATAGTGAAATAAAAGTACCAGGATCATGTTTTTTCAATGCAAGTGGAGAGTCGATGGAGCCAGAAGCGCGTCCTTGCTCACTCTTCACATTTATTTACAGTCTATGGTTAATATCACTTTTATATAAGAGTTAATTGATTATACACGGGAAATCAGTTTTAATATTTGTTATAACATGTTGAAAAAGCAGAATTTTGCAGATGTAGTGACTGAGGAGACCCAGATCTGTCAGAAGTTTCCTGGTGGTGCAGCCGCAGTGACCTGAGTATTTTTGGCATCAGAGCTGGAGTCTGTGATTGAGACGGAGCGAAACTTTCTGACACTTTTTGACGCGTTTGAAGATTTCATTTTTCACCAAATGAGAAGTTTGAGTCAAAATATTCTGTCTGATTTCTGAGCGCGAAACTGGAGACACTGGGGAATATGGAGCGCGTCAAGACACAGGATCTCTTCTGTTTTGTTTAACCAGCGAATATATAAAGTCCTGGTTTAGTCCTAATTTAGTCCTTATTTAGTTCAGTTTTAGTCCTGTTTTAGACCTGGTTTAGACCTGGTGTAGTCCTGATTTAGTCCTGGTTTAGACCTGGTTTGGACCTTGTTTAGACCTGGTTTAGACCTGGTTTAGTCCTGATTTAGTCCTGGTTTAGACCTGGTTTACTCCTGGTTTAGACGTTGTTGGGACCTTGTTTAGTCCTGGTGTAGTCCAGGTTTAGTCCTGGTTTAGACCTGGTTTGGACCTTGTTTAGACCTGGTTTAGACCTGGTTTGGACCTGAATTAGTCCTGCTTTAGACCTGGTTTGGACCTTGTTCAGTCCTTGTTTAGACCGGGGTTAGACCTGGTTTAGTCCTGGTTTGGACCTCATTTAGTCCTGATTTAGTTCTGGTTTAGTCCTGGTTTATTTTTATTTTTTATTTTTTAGCCTTGGCCAGTAAAATGCCACGTTAATCAGAGAGTTCTACGTTTTAACAAAGGTACTTTTTACATAAACTTTAATGCACCATAAAATAAATAAAACCTTAAACAATAACAGCCACAGTGTCTTGCCTCAGGACACAGTTTTCCCTCCTGATTTTCCCGTTTCTCTTCCTGGTCCTGACCCTTCAGTCGTGTTTACTTTCTGTTCCGCCCACGTGTTTGTCCATTAAACATTTTCCTATGGAGCTCAGCGTCGCCATTTTGTTTGTCTCTGTCCATCTGGATCTTCACCTGCACTCGTCCTCCTACACGTCTGAATCATCCCTCTCTCCCTCCCTCTTTATTTCTTTCTTTCTTTGTCCTTCTCGACTCTCCCTCTTCTCTCCTTCTCCACTTCCCTCTCTCACTCTAGCCATCTCTTTCGCTCCCTCATTTTCCTCTCCTGGTTTCCTGTCTCTTTCCCTCTCTTTCATTGTCTCTAGTCACCCTTTCTCTTTCTCTCTTTCCTCGCCCTCTCTCCTTTCTCTTTATCTTTCTCCTTCATTCTCTCTCTCCTCTCACAGTCCCTCTCTCTCTGCTTCTCTTTCTCTATCCATCTTCTCTCTTTCCATCTCTCTATTTCTCTCCCTTTCTCTCTATTTGTCTCTCAATCTTCTCTCTCCCTCTTTCTATTTATCTTTCTTTCTCTGTCTTTTTCCCTCTCTCTCTGCCTCATCTCTCTCTCTTCTATGCCTCTCAGTCTCTTTCTCTGTCCATCCCCCTCTCCTCTCACTCCTCTGCTTCTCTCCCTCTTCATCCCTCTCTCTCTTTCTTTATTTCTTTTTTCCGCCCACTGCCAAACACCAGTTCACTTCACAGTATTTTTTTGATAAAACACAGAACAAAACAAACCGACTGCAGCTTCAATCTCACTGATATTTACAGCAGTAGTAGCAGTAGCAGTAGCAGTAGTAGTAGTAGTAGTAGCAGTAGTACTAATTGCAGTAATAGTATCAGTAGTATGAGTATTCGAAGGCTCTGGGTGGGACTCGTGCTGTGACTTTGACCTTTTAAATTGGATTCGTTCATTATGGATGAAGTGATGTTCTGATCTGAGCTTTTCCTGCCGCAGTCGCCGTTCTGCAAAACACAAAAACACAAAAACACACAGAGCGGATCATGGTGCAGGAGAAACTGGACCAGGACTGGACCGGGACTAAACCAGGGCTAAACCAGGACTAAACCAGGGCTAAACCAGGACTAAACCAGGACTAAACCAGGACTAAACCAGGACTAAACCAGGGCTAAACCAGGACTAAACCAGGACTAAACCAGGGCTAAACCAGGACTAAACCAGGACTAAACCAGGGCTTAACCAGGACTAAACCAGGGTTTAACCAGGATTAAACCAGGACTAAATAGAGGTAAAAACATGTCTAAACCAGGTCTAAACTAGGGCTAAACGTGGACTAAATCTGGACTAAATAAAGGCAAAAACAGATCCAAACTAGAACTAAACCAGGATTAAATTGAGGCTAAAACTGGTCTAAACCAGGAATAAAACATTATCAAACCAGAACTAAATTAAGGCAAAAACTAAGCCTAACCCAGGTTTAAACCAGGACTAAACCAGGATTAAACACGACTAAATAAAGGCTAAACTAGGTCTTAATTAACTCTAAACCAGGACTAAACCAGGACTAAACCATGACATGCACACTTCACTCAGAGAGACTGGGAATCTAACCCACAACCTCCTCACTGAGCGGAGGAGAGAGGCTAACCACTCTGCCACAGTAGCACAGGGAGGAGAGTTAAGCGGAGTGTATAGTATTTGTCTATTTGGATATATAGTATTTGTATATAGTATTTGTATAGATTGCGTCCTTGTTGCTAGGCAGAGTTTAACATCTGCAAACACAATAAATCAAAACAGCACAAAACAGTAATTTAGTCCCAAAGTGGGTCAGACCCAAACCACCTGGACAATACGAGTCTCTATTTTAATCCAACGTGTGTGTGTCTGTGCAACAGGAGTTGGGAAAAAGACTAAACCAGGACTAAACCAGGACTGAACTAAAACTAAACCAGGACTAAGCCAGGACTAAACTAGAACTTAAACCAGGACTAAACAAGAATTTAACCAGGGTTATCTAAACCAGGACTAAACCATGTAAGTCAGAACTGTCTAAACCAGAACTAAATTAAGTCTAAACCAGGACTAAACTAGGACTAAACTAGAACTAAACCAGGGACAAACCAAGACTAACCCAGGTGTAAACCAGGTCTAAATCGGGTCTAAACTAGGGCTAATCCAGGACTAAATGAAGTCTAAACCACAACTAAACTAGGTCTAAAATAGGTCTAAACCAGGACTAAACCAGGTCTGAACCAGGCCTAAATCAGGACTAAAACAGAGACTAACCCTGGTCTAAACCAGGTCTAAACCAGGTCTAAATCAGGACTAAACTAGGGCTAAACCAGGACTAAACTAAGCCTATCTAATCCAGGACTGAACCAGGACTAAACCAAGTCTATGTAAATCAGGACTGTCTAAACCAGAACTAAATAAAGTCTTAACCAGGTCTAAACCAGGTCTTAAACCGGTCTAAACCAGGTCTTAAACCGGTCTAAACCAGGTCTAAACCAGGTCTAAACCAGGTCTTCAACCGGTCTAAACCAGGTCTAAACCAGGACTAAACCCGGTCTTAAACCGGTCTAAACCAGGTCTAAACCAGGTCTAAACCAGGTCTAAACCAGGTCTTCAACCGGTCTAAACCAGGTCTAAACCAGGACTAAACCCGGTCTAAACCTGGTCCCTGTCTTACCCTCCCATAACCTCTGCTCTGTTGCGCATAAACATCTTGTCAGTCCCTCGTCTCTGGGGCGCTTCATTTATAACGAGCGCTTCTTAATTGGTCCGTCCTAATGAGCTACAAAATCTCCATAGACACCCATACAGCTCCACTCCACTGACTCCGGCCCCGAGGCGCAGAAACCGACTCACATTTACAACCTTTTTCCTCATTCTGACTTGGTTTGGTGGACAGTTTCTGTGCTGAATAATTTTAGTTTGAGTTAAGTGACAGTTTGTGGAAAAAAGAAGAGAGAAAGAAAAATATAATAAAAATACAAAAATATAGGAAGCAGCTTTGTCAAATAAAGCACAAAGAACGACTTTTTCTGACACTTTAAACCTTCATTTAACTAAATAAAGGCGTTGGCGTTTATTTTTATTGGTCTAATTAACATTATTGTGTAATTTAGACATGTTTTGGCACTTGTTTACATGATGGTTGCTCGGTAAAAGTTTCGTCATTCCTCAATCTGAGTCAGAGCCACAGAGCCAACACTGATCACATACTGTGGGAACACAGGTCAGTGACGTTCTGCAGGCTTCAAACACTCAGAAAATGAAAATATAATGGCTAGTGATGGGCATTTGATTACATTTTCTTAATTGATCATTGATTTTTGATTAATTACAAATGTTTTTATTAGGGCTGTTAAACTTAACGCGTTAACACATGCGATTAATCACAGAAAAATATCGCACTGATGCTTTTTTAACGCAAATTAGTCACTATTTTGAAAGCACAGGAAAGGCGGCGCAGGTTATGAGGTCAGTGATCAGGTCCATACGGGACTTTAGATAAACTAAGGCAGTTTGCAGATGTCGCAGTGATGAAGTCTCTTTGCACAGAAGCACGAGTTTAAAACACCGTCTTAAAGCACGGGTTTGATTCAGCGGAAGAAACGGCGCTACTTATACCAACAACAAACCGAGCACGACAAACAGTGACGCTGGTTTAATCCTGGTTTAGTTCTGGTTTAGTCCTGTTTAGACCCTGGTTTAGTCTTGGTTTTAGTCCTAGTTTAGTCTCTGGTTTAGACCTGGTTTTGTCCTGGTTTTGTCCTTTTTTACTCTTGTCTTAGATCCTGGTTTAGGTTTAGTTTATATTCTAGTTTTGACCCTGGCTTAGTCCTGGTTTAGTCCTAGTTTAGTCTCTGGTTTAGTCCTGGTTTAGACCTGGTTTAGACCCTGGGTTAGCCCTGGTTTATCCCTGGTTTAGCCCTGGTTTAGTCCTGGTTTAGCCCTGGTTTATTCCTGGTTTAGTCCTGGTTTAGCCCTGGTTTAGCCCTGGTTTATCCCTGGTTTAGCCCTGGTTTAGTCCTGGTTTAGCCCTGGTTTAGCCCTGGTTTAGCCCTGGTTTATCCCTGGTTTAGCCCTGGTTTAGTCCTGGTTTAGCCCTGGTTTATTCCTGGTTTAGTCCTGGTTTAGTCCTGGTTTAGTCCTGGTTTAAACCCTAGTTCAGTCTTGGACCAACAACAACAAGCCGAGCACGACAAACATCGGCAATGATGTTCAGAATGTTCAGAATGTTTTTTTTATTGCCATATGAGTGAACAGGTTCACAACATTAGGAAATTGCTGCGGTACTTGGAGCAGGATGTAGACAAACACTGACATGCAACAAATAATAGAATAAAATAAAGTAGGAAAAAAAAAAAAGAAGCTATAATATAATATAACAAAATTTACAAATTTACAGGAGTATAATAATATAGAGTATAAGAGTATCAGTGATCAGTGCAAAACAGGCAGGTGCAGGCAGGTGCGAGAACACAGGGTCATGTGACAGAAGCAGAATGATGTCAACAAAACGACTGTTTTGTTCTTTTTTTGAAGAATAATTAACTGCGATTAATCGTGATTAATCAAAATTCTAAAGTGTGATTTTAAAAATGAATCGTTTGACAGCACAAGTTTTTTATATCAATCAATCAATCAAACTTTATTTCTATAGCACCTTCCAACAGTTAAAGTCGACCAAAGTGCTGCACAACAATAAAAAAAAGATAAAAAACAATAAGCATCTCACACACAGGTCCACGATGCACATGACACCATTAAAAGAAAGAAAGTGTCACAGGGCCACTCAGTGTTAACAGCCAGTCTAAATAAGTAGGTTTTACGTTTGGCTTTGAACATATAAAATTATATTAAAATCATCATTATTATTGTTACTACTTAACTCAACTTTACAACATATAAACCACGACGAGCCGCATCAGCCCGTCTGATATTCGACGCAGCTTTGTGCACATTTGTTTACGTTTTACAGAATCGAAACTTAAACGTCTCCAGCAGCACGATATACGCACAGAACAGACTCATATACTTTTAGTCCGGCAGAAGCTGAGCACACGATGTGGTTTTAACTACGATGAAATCACGTTTGTTTGTCTTTTGGACGCATGAGCATTCAGCTTTATGCTGCAGTAACCGGGATACTGCAAATACATACCACAGTCTCCCGGATACGGCCGGAATATCCCAGAGTGGGGCAGGGATCTCCGAGGAGCCAGAGCCGAGACCAGGGACTGTGAGGCACAACAGCCTACATCCAGTTTGGTTTCAAATGAACGTGATTGATGAAATTATTAATGATCAATTATCGTTTAGTCGACTAATCCTCCCCATTCATACTAACAGGAAACAAAATGTGTGGATTTTCTGGTGTATTTAAGTGTATATTTTGTCATTTCGTTTTCTGTATTTAAAGCCACGGGACGTCTTAAAAATGTCATTCGCTGCAACAGAGAAATTGGTAAAATGTAATTGAATTTGAAATGACTTATATTACTGAAAATTATGAATAACACAAACTGAGATCTAGAAATAAACAGAGACATTAAAACTTTATTTTCTTAAAGTTTTGAAGAATTTCCCTAATATGGCTTTAACTCTCAACTCTGTTTTTTTTTTTTTTCATATACTGCAAAAAACTAAATCTAGTCAAGTTACGATGACTTGAATTAAGAAAGTTTTATCCCGGTTTGAGTGAAATGTATTTGAGTAAAAAGAGGAGTCGACGGCGTCAGATTTAAGTGGAGTTTTTTATGGTTTAAAATGATTTGTGTCCCTGGAGTCTCCGTCATTCCACCGAGGTGAAGAGTTCAGAGTGAAAGTGAGACAGAAGTTATTAGCAGAACAGGTCCTGGTTTAGACCTGGTTAAATCCTGGTTTAGACCTGGTTAAATCCTAGTTTAGACCTGGTTAAATCCTGGTTTAGACCTGGTTAAATCCTGGTTTAGACCTGGTTTAGACCTGGTTAAATCCTGGTTTAGACCTGGTTAAATCCTGGTTTAGACCTGGATAAATACTGGTTTAGACCTGGTTTAGACCTGGTTAAATCCTGGTTTAGACCTGGTTAAATCCTGGTTTAGACCTGGATAAATACTGGTTTAGACCTGGTTTAGACCTGGTTAAATCCTGGTTTAGACCTGGTTTAGGCCTGGTTAAATCCTGCTTTAGACCTGGTTAAAACCTGGTTTAGACCTGGTTAAATACTGGATTAAACCTAGATAAATACTGGTTTAGACCTGGTTAAATCGTGGTTTAGACCTGGTTAAATCCTGGTTTAGACCTGGTTAAATCCTCTTTCAGTCCCGGTTAAGTCCTGCTCAGTCCTGGTTTAGTCCTCGTTTAACTAGTTCAGTCGTGGTTCAGTCCTGGTTTAATTCTCTCTTCAGTCCTTTTGTTAGTCCAGGTTTAGACTTGGTCCAGTCTTGGTCTAATCCTGGTTTTAATGTCTCTCAAAAAAAAAGAGGGAAAGTAGAAAACACTGATCTGCAAATAGTGATTTATTTTACGAATTCTACCAAATCCAAAGACTGTAGCCGCCGTGGTCCAAACAGGAAGTGATCAGCAACTCTAAATAAATAAAAATAAATAAATCACAGTGAAATAAATAAATAAATTCCCATTCCTAATCGGAAACTCCAGACTCGCCTCTGTAAGTGCGCCTCACTCCTCTGCTGTGTGGAGTCTGGTCCGGCTGTTGTTTTGTTGTGTTTTATAATCATCATCTCTGTGGACCAAACCTCCAGTGAACAACAGGTGATGAAAACTTTACAGGGACAAACTGCAGGACTGACACTGTACAAAGAAGTAGTAGTAGCAGTAGCAGTAGTAGTAGCAGTAGCAGTAGTAGTAGTAGTAGTAGTTTGTGTATTCTTAACTTTACTGTTGAAACTCTCACCAGTTACTGTCTGCATCTGTCACTATGGGTCAATATTCATGCATCTGCTCAGTTCAGGTTCACTGGAGCAGGGCTAAACCAGGACTAAACCAGGACTAAACCAGGACTACACCAGGACTAAACCAGGACTAAACCAGGACTACACCAGGACTAAACCAGGACTAAACCAGGACTAAAAAAAGGACTAAAAAAGGACTAAAACCGGGATTAAACCAGGACTAAACCAGGACTAAACCAGGACCAAAACAGGACAAAACCAGGGCTAAACCAGAACCAAACCAGGACTAAACCTGGACTAACACAGGACTAAAAGATGAGAGAACCAGGTCTAAAACAGGACTAAAACAGAACTAAACCAGGACTAAAGCAGGACTAAACCAGGGACTAAACCAGGACTAAACCAGGAGTGAACCAGGACTAAAACAGTACTAAAGCAGGACTAAACCAGGATTACACCAGCGCTAAACCAAGGACTAAACCAAGATTAAACAAGGACTAAACCAGGATTACACCAGCGCTAAACCAAGGACTAAACCAAGATTAAACAAGGACTAAACCAGGATTACACCAGCGCTAAACCAAGGACTAAACCAAGATTAAACAAGGACTAAACCAGGATTACACCAGCGCTAAACCAAGGACTAAACCAAGATTAAACAAGGACTAAACCAAGGACTAAACCAGGACTAAACCAAGGAAGACCCAGACCCAGACTATACCAGGATTCAACCAGGATTCAAGCAGGACTCAGCAAGGATGAAACCAGAATTAAACCAGGACTAAACCAGGCCTATACCAGGACTACAGCAGCTGCAGCGTTCCAAACAGGAAGTGAGCATGGACGCACTTCCGGCTCCATCGACTCGTTCATTTTATTTTGACAAAAACGTCGCTCTTTCTTTCTGTACCTGCTGCAGTGAGCCTTGTCATTTTGGTCTTAAAATATTCGTATTAACCCACTCTACATGATCCTAGTATTTTTATTTCGCCATTTTCTTCGCAAATCACGATACGAACAAGAATAACGGACACAGATTCATGTCACTTTCCCATGAGCCTTTGGAAAAAACTGAACGAACACAATGAACTCTTTGTGACGCAGAGAAATGGGAGCAGCTCTTTGGTTAAACGGTAATTAATCTCAAACATGTCTGGACACTGAACACGGGGTTAATTATCGAGGCGTTGAACAATTATAAAGGGCGTGACCGATCTTTTCAGGCACAAATTATCGCAACTGTTACATATCGTCATGTAAGTTTATTAAAAGAACAATTAAAAAGGGAGGAAAGCCGCACCACCTGATTTTCAAACGTGTATTTACATTAACGAAGGGCAGCGCCACTTTTCTTACGTGATTAAGTAAAAAAACTAAAAAAAAAAAAACAGTTCTTGAGGTCAAAATAAGTCTCCCGTGTTCAGTCTGCGTCTGATTATGACGTGTTTTTATCGTCCGTGAACCAGGAAGTAAGGCTTGAGCGCTGTTTGCATGCTAGTTGTTACTGTGAAGACAAAACTCTGCGGGCAGTGAACTAGTTCTGATCAAGGAGTACACCAGGACTAAACCAGGTCTAAAGCAGGACTAAACCAGGTCTAAAGCAGGACTAAACCAGGACTAACCAGGACTAAAACAGGACTCAACCAGGGCTTATTTGAAGTTCTAAACCAGGGCTAAACCAGGTCTAAAGCAGGAGTAAACCAGGAGTAAACCAGGACTAAAACAGGACTAAAACAGGACTCAACCAGGGCTTATTTGAAGTTCTAAACCAGGACTAAACCAGGACTAAAACAGGAGTAAAACAGGACTCAACCAGGGCTTATTTGAAGTTCTAAACCAGGGCTAAACCAGGTCTAAACCAGGAGTAAACCAGGACTAAACCAAGACTAAACCAGGACTCAACCAGGGCTTTTTTGCTGTTCTAAGCCAGGACTAAACCAAGGCTAAACCAGGTCTAAAGCAGGAGTAAACCAGGACTAAACCAGTGCTAAACTAGGGCTAAACCAGAACTAAAACAGGACTAAACCAGGACAACACCAGAACTAAACCAGGACTCAACCAGGACTAAAACAGCAATGCATGTGTAAAAAGTGCATCTGTGGCTTTTATCGTTAATCCAGCAGTGAAATCTCCTCTGAGTCCTGCTGAGACGACACTTCTGTAATCTACGTTTAACCCTCTACATCTATCTATCTATCTTTCTTTCTTTCTTTCTCTCTCTCTCTTTGTCTTTTCTCCAACTCTTTGTGTTTATCTCTCCTCTCTTTCTTCCTCTTTCCTGCTGTCTCTCTCATCTCTGTGTCTCTCCCTCCTCTCCCTCTTTCCTTCTGTTTCTGTCTCCTCTTTTTCCCGCTCTCTCCTCTCTCTGTTTCCCTCTGTTTCTCTCATTTTGCGATCTCTCTTCCTTTCCCTCTGCCTCTTTCTCTCTCTTTGTGCTCTCTCTTTCCCTTTCTCTCGCTCGTCTCTCTCTTTCTCTTTTTCCCTCTGTCTTTCTTCTCTCTCTTTTCTTCTCTCTCTTCTTTCTTTTTCCCTCTGTCTCTCTTTCCTTCTTTCCTTCTCTCTCTTTCCCTCTGCCTCTCATCTCTCTCTTTCCCTCTCTCCCCTTTACCTTCCCATTTCTTTACATGTCACACCTTCTTCTCTCTCATCTTTCTCAATCTCTCTCCTTCTCACTTTTCTCTCTCCTCTTTCTTCTTTCTCAGCGCTCTTTCTCCTCCTTTTCTCCTTCTTCTTCCTCCTCCTTTTCTCTCTCTCTGTCTTCACTGCAGTGTTTTTGCTGCAGAGTCCACATCCTCATGTGATTTTCAGCTGACACCACTTTGCTCCTCTTCACCGGCCCTTTATTTAACCTCCTGCAGCAAAACAACAACAAAAACAACTACAAACACAAACTACACCTTTATCCAAATGTTCCAGATTCTGTTCAACTCACTTTCTGGAGCTTTTTCCCATTTAATTTTACCGTTTTTTCCTCGTCAAAAACAAACCCGGGGTTGTGTTTTGTTTCATTAAATTCAATAAACCAGCGTATTCAGTCTTAGCTCACAACTTTATCATTTCTTTGCGTGTTAAAGCTGCATTGTGTAACTTTCCTGCCAGAGAATTGGTCAAATTTTCTTTTACACCTTTCTGTCGTCATGGAGACCAAACCAGACTGAGTTACAGGTCAGATCTGCGGAGAGGCGACCCCCGCTCACAGTCAGAACGTCTGTTTTTCGAGGTGTTTTTTGAGCTCTAAACCCACTGTGATTGGATAAATGTAAAGTAAAGCTGTTTAATGCAACACTGCGGGACATTCCGGGCACTGTGTAACTTTTCTCCCGCCTGTCTCCATGGAGATGTCGGTGTTTTGCCGGGAATGTTTCACAGTGGCCCCCGTTTCTGCTTGGCCCGGTTGTGTTTCCATCACTCTGGTACATTTGGGATACCTGCTGCCGTATCCATGGAAACCGCTCTAAAAACAAACCGGTAACCATGGAAACGTAGAAAAGACGCAAAATTCTCTGCCCATTAGTACAAAAGCATCAGTTTGTCAGATCCTGCTTTTCCTTCACACATAAACGAGCATTAAATGAGTCAAACATCAAATTAAAGGGCCGATATTACGCTAAATGGACTTTGGTCCTGGGTCCAGTCCTGGTTTGGTCCTGCTGTAGTCCTGGTTTGGTACTGGTTGGGTCCTGGTTTGGTCTTTTTTTAGTCCTGATCCTAGTTTAGTCTTAGGTTTACTTCTGGTCTTGTTCTGGTCTAGTTCTGATCCAGTTCTGGTCTAGTCTTGAATTTAGTCCTGGGTCTAGTCTTGGGTTTGGTAATTGGTTTGGTACTGGTAGGGTCCGAGTTTGATCCTGGTTTGGTCCTGGTCTAGTCCTGGTTTAGTACTGGTTTGGTCCTGGTTCTAGTCCTGGTTTGGTACTGATCCTAGTTTAGTCTTAGGTCTAGTTCTGGTCTTCTTTTGGTCTACTTCTGATCCAGTTCTGGTCTAGTCTTGAGTTTACTCCTGAGTCTAGTCCAAGGTCTAGTTCTGGGTCTTGTTCTGGTTCAGTCTTTTGGTCCAGTTTAGTCCTGATCCTAGTTTAGTTCTGGTCTAGTCTTGGGTCTAATCCTGGTCTAGTCTTGAGTTGGGCCTAGTCCAGGGTCTAGTTTTGGTTAAGCCTTAGTTTAGTCCTGATCCTAGAAGAAAAAAACAGGTTAATATGAACTTTTTAAGTCAAACTCTGACCTAAATGTCATTGATTATCCATAATTATATGTTTTTTATGCACTAACGCCAACAAATACCGACTTTGCGGTTGTAAAATTCGAGTTTCTAGGTGGATTTAATCGCCTTAAGCTTTGAACGCCTCGTAAAAACGTCTAAATAATTATCACCTTTAAGCTCTTAACCAGTGAAAGTTTCATACCGGTTTGTCTGTCCTGATCCAGGTCGAGCAGGTTCTAAACCAAACAGAATCATCCCAGATCGTACGGAGGAAACGGGATTTACCGAGTCCAAAACACGTCCACACTTTAATTACACGCTGACAAATTCTTCGTTAAATTCTCTTTGTGGAGCAGAATCGGTGCAGATTTTTGGGTGGAGCCCGAGACTCGCCCGGACAAACGATTTAAACGGCTTCTGCCGACGCCCGAAATCTGCCCGACGAGCCTCTGACCGCAAACACGCTGGAAAGAAAGTGTCCGACCGCAGATTTGTCGTTTGGCTTGGAATGTTACGCAGTGCGGCATTAAACGTGTGTAAATATAAAAACAAAACGTAGCAAAGTGGACTTCACTGCAGTGGAAATCGCCTCTTCACAGATCCGACTCGGCTCTGCGCGTGTCGCCCGCTGTCGGTCCGTAACGGGGTTTTTCGGGGGAATGATCAAAACAATAGGACCGTTGCCATAGCGATTAAGAGTTTAAGAGAAAGTATAGACTCTTTAAAATCACATGTCATCAGAAACCAGGTCTGAACCAGGACTGAACCAGGACCGAACCAGGACTGAACCAGGGCTGAACCAGGACTGAACCAGGTCTAAACTAGGACTAAACCAGGACTAAAGGGTCTGTTATATCATATATCGTTTATCTTTACATCAAAAAGTTTTTCAGGAAAGGTTCATTTCTTTCCTGTCAATGGGACTTTTTAAAATTTTTATTTTAGCTCTTTTAATATCGGCTCAAATAAACAGGATCAAATCTTAAATCGTCTTAAACCTTTCGCAGCTTTTTGGTCGAAAATGTTTCAATGTTTTCTAAATAAATAAACATTGTCCAGTTGACAAATGAGTTTTCTTCTTTGCCATCTGGACGACCGAGGGATTTTACACACATTTTGGTCTCTGATGTTATCGTCTTTTATTGTCATGACTGTTTAATTTTAAAATACGCCTTCTGAAGATTATTTCAGCCAAACTTTTCTCTGACAGTTTGTGTTTTTTCCCACCAGGTTCTTTAACTCGAGCTTCTGTCTCTGCCGTTCTCAGTCTAGAGTTGCCGTAATCAGCAGTTTCATTGTCCATATAATCCCGGTGTTAATCCGGACACGCCCGGGATTATCGCAGGAGGAGGAGGAGTTACGTTTGTGAAAACTCTCCGTGTGTCTGTGCTGTAAATTTGGGCAGAATTTAAAGCTGCACTAAGGAACATTTCCAGTGAGGGTTTATTGCACTGATGAGATGTGATTGGTTTGTCCATAGAGTGTTTCACAGGATTAAATTTGGTGGTTTAGTCCTGGTTTTAGTCCTGGTTTAGTCCTGGTTTGGTCCTGGTTTAGTCCTGGTTTAGTCCTGGTTTGGTCCTGGTTTTATTCCTGGTTTGGTCCTGGTTTAGTCCTGGTTTAGTCCTGGTTTGGTCCTGGTTTAGTCGTAGTTTAGTCCTGGTTTTAGTCCTGGTTTAGTCCTGGTTTAGTCCTGGTTTAGTCCTGGTTTGGTCCTGGTTTGGTCCTAGTTTAGTCCTGGTTTGGTCCTGGTTTGGTCCTAGTTTAGTCCTGGTTTAGTCCTGGTTTGGTCCTGGTTTAGTCGTAGTTTAGTCCTGGTTCAGTCGTAGTTTAGTCCTGGTTCAGTCCTGGTTTTGCCCTGGTTTAGTCCCTGGTTCAGTCCTGGTTTAGTCCTGGTTTAGTCCTGGTTTAGCCCTGGTTTAGCCCTGGTTTAGTCCTGGTTTAGCCCTGAGTTAGTCCTGGTTTAGTCCTGGTTTAGTCCTGGTTTAGTCCAGCTCCTTTCTCTTTCTTAATGCACTTTCTATGTTTTTTTATGCCAGTTTAGACCCGATCCATTAGCCCAGACCTGCTTCAGTGGACCTAGACCAAGCTGAACCGGACTTACAGGGGTCTTTTTCAGTCCGAGTGCAGCCAGGATCCGGGCCAGGTCTCTCAGGTCTCGGATCGTGGACTTTTTTCCCTCCAAAGTGGTTCTTCATGAGTTAGAACAAACTGAACCATGAACGATAGACTCCGGTTTCAAACGCACGAGTTAAGATAACGTCGGAAGTGCAGAGATAATTACAGCCTTAAATTACGCCGAAAAACGCTGAATTTAAAGAAAGAATATTTTTATTATCCAATTTACTTTATTTTTTAATTATTTTTCTACAGCACATTTCATAAACAAAACCGTTATCCAATAGAAATGTAAAATAAAGCTCTACTTAACTCTACTGGTCCTCGTTAAGAAATTAAAACAAGTAAAATCAAATAAGAGCAAGAATTAATAATAAATGAATAATAAAAAAGTAAAAAAAAGTAAAATAAATAAATAAAAATAATAATAAATAAAATATAAATGAATAAAAATTATAATAAAAAATAAATGAAAGACACAGACACAACAACAATTTTTAGGTTTCTTCCATGTTTCAATGTTGTTTTCAGAAACAAACCAAAAGAGGTTTTAGAGTCATCCATGTATGTTTGAGTAATCTAGCGATCTCTCCCGGGCCCTTTTCAAGCCGTCCTTACAGTGAGCAGTATGAGTCTGTACGAGGCTCCGCCCACAAGCCTGCGTCGCTCAAGCTCCCACACGACAGTTCTCCATAAATATACAAAAACATGAGGCTAAACTGTAAACTGTGACTTCACGTGCACAGTGATTGTGCTGTGATCTGAAGGAGGATTCATCCTGTCAATATTTCAGGTTGTGTTTGTGCTGAATCATCTCCGTTTGTCTCTCGGCCTCGTTGGTGTTTTGGGATTGTCCTTTGTCGATAACGTCACTCCAGGAGCATCGATCTGGACTCTGGGTCAGCCGCATTAGCAATACACCAGAACGATATCTGAAGAGGCTAAGCTGCCGTTTGTCTTTGCAGTCCTTTGAAGTCCTGTTTGTGGACTTCAGCTCTGCCTTCAACACCATCCGCCCTGACCTCCTCCAAGGCAAGCTGTCCCAGATGAACGTGCCTGATCCTCTCTGCAGGTGGATCACTGACTTCCTGACAGACAGGAAGCAGCACGTGAGGCTGGGGAAGAATGTCTCGGACTCCCGGACCATCAGCACCGGCTCTCCCCAAGGCTGTGTTCTTTCTCCTCTGCTCTTCTCCCTGTACACCAACTGCTGCACCTCTTCCCATCAGTCTGTCAAGCTCATCAAGTTTGCAGATGACACCACGGTCATCGGGCTCATCTCGGACGGGGATGAGTCTGCCTACAGGACAGAGGTTGATCGTCTGGTGTCCTGGTGCAGCCAGAACAACCTGGTGCTTAATGCCCAGAAGACAGTGGAGATGATTGTGGACTTCAGGAAGCACACAGCCCCACTCCCCTCCATCATCCTGACCGACACCCCCATCACCACTCTGGACTCATTCCGCTTCCTGGGGATCACCATCACCCAGGACCTCAAATGGGAGCCCACCATCACCTCCATCATAAAGAAGGCCCAGCAGAGGATGTACTTCCTGAGGCAGCTGAAGAAATTCAACCTGCCAGCACGGACAATGGTGCAGTTCTACACTGCCATCATCGAGTCCATCCTCACCTCCTCCATCACCGTGTGGTATGCTGGAGCCACCACCAGGGACAAACAGAGACTGCAACGTGTTGTGCGCTCTGCTGAGAAGGTGATTGGTTGCAGCCTTCCATCTCTACAGGACCTGTACACTTCCAGGACTCGGACACGTGCAGGTCGAATTGCAGCTGATCCTTCTCACCCTGGACATGGACTTTTTGACCTACTCCCCTCAGGCAGGAGACTACGGTCCATTCGGACCAGAACCTCTCGCCACAAAAACAGTTTCTTCCCCTCTGCTGTTGGACTCATAAATAATAACACTCGGACTGGTCCCACCCCCCACTCTGCTTCTGTCACATGACCCTGTGTTCTCGCACCTGCCTGCACCTGCCTGTTTTGCACTCTCATACTCTATATTATTATACTCCTGTAAATTTGTAAATTTTGTTATATTATAGCTTTATTTTATTCTATTATTTGTTGCATGTCAGTGTTTGTCTACATCCTGCTCCAAGTACCGCAGCAATTTCCTAATGTTGTGAACCTGTTCACTCATATGGCAATAAAACACATTCTGATTCTGATTCTGATTCAAATGAGAACAGAGAACTAACAAAAAAACCTAAACGGTAAAATGTCAAAGTTGTGGAAAGTTTTCTGCTGTTGAGTTTACAAACATGTTGCTCTATCGCTATTTGCTCTGTGAATCCAAAACTTTAAGTTTTTTTGTGTTGTTGTGGCCACACCGGTTTGTCAGAGCCTGATCCTGTAGAAGCTAAACAGGGTCAGGCCTGGTCAGGCCTGTGGAGTGAGTGAAAACTGCACCAGGAAGCACTTTGTATTTATATCAGAATATATAGAATTTGTGTCTTATAATTATATAATTATGTAAATGCAGTGATGAATTCATTTATTAACTTTTTTCTGATACTTTAAATATTGAACAAAATATTTTTTTAAATTCATTTTATTTGTCATGTAATTACTTTTTGTGTACATTAGAGAGGATTTAGCCCTCAGCATTGTTGCAGGTAACAGTTATAAAATTCTCTAGTGAAATGTATATTTATATTTTAAACGTTGAAGTAAAATTTGAACCAAAGTGCGGAAAAAATGTGAAATGTTAGTGAAATCTTAAATATAATATGTAACAATTTTAACAGTGTTTCAGTAAAATGACTCGTCCAAGGCACTTTAAATATATTCTTATGTTCTTAGATCTGTACTTTTGTCTCTCCTCCTCCTCGTCTCCGTCGGCTTCAGCCCCTGAACGTCCATCGGACTCTTGGCCCGTCACAAATGCAGCGTTCATCACCGTTTTTACAGCCGCGTTTAAAACTGTCTCTGTGCTGTGAGCAAACGGCAGCTTAGAGACGCCGCTGACAACCAAATGCTAATGCAGCAGCGCCGAGCCGGGAGTGAAAATCAAACAAGATCCACCGTTCTGTTCAGTTCTGCTTTTTATACTCATTTTGTCACCCACGAATACCTGATTTTTTTGTCTTAAAAAACAGAACTAGTTTGCAGTGGTCCAAAGTTATTCCTCACTTCTCTTCTGCATTCAGAGGATTTTAATGAGTTTAGAAACTCTTTTCACTACTTTCAGAGGGCCAACTAGCATGATAATCATGCACTTCCTGATTCTCTGACAGCAAAAGCAGACAGTTCACAGCGGACCTATTTTGATCTGGTTTGGTCCTAGGTCTAGTCCTGGTATGGTCTTGTTTTAGTCCTGATTCTAGTTTGGTCCTGGGTTTAGTTCTGGTTTAATCCTGGGTCTAGTCCTGGTTTAGTCTTGGGTCTAGTTCCGGGTCTAGTCCTGGGTCTAGTCCTGGGTTTAGTCCTGGGTCTAGTCCTGGGTCTAGTTCTGGGTCTAGTTCTGGTTTGGTCTTGGTTTCGTCCTGATCCTGATTTGGTACTGGTTTAGTCCTGGTTTAGTTCCTGGGTCTAATTTTGGGCCTAGGCCTGGGTTTCGGCCTGGGTTTAGGCTTGGGTCTAGTCTTGGGCCTAGTCCTGGTTTAGTCCTGGTCTAGTCCAGACTCGAGTCCAGGGGCTAATTCTGGGTCTAGTTCAGAGTCTAGTTCTGGTTCAGTCTTGGATTAGTCCTGGATGTAGCTCTGGTCTAGTCCTGGTCTAGTCCAGGGTCTAGTCCAGGGGCTAGTCTTGGGTTTAGTCCTGGTTTAGTCCTGGTTCTAGTCCAGGTTTGTCACTAAACATTTTCAAACCTTTTATCGTCTCCAAACCTCCAGGCACAGGCAGAACGTGCAAACTCCAACAGAAACACCCCGAACTACAAACGTTAACCACTCTGCCGCCGTGCCGCCAGCCCGGAGACGAACGCCCCCAGACTTCGGCCGTAAATGTTTGGTGTTTTTCAGCGGCGACAGTTACGGCTCGACCCCCCAAACCGAGAGCCGCGGCATAAATCCTGAGCTAATTGTTTTTAGCATTAGCATTCCGTTAGCGTCCTGCGCTTCTGTAAAGGGGCAGAGACTTCGGAAAAGCGGCTCCTGAGGTCAGAATGAGTCCACTGGGAATGGTTTGGGTCTGAGTATAAACCCTTTAACTGTCAGAGAAGTAGGAAGTGTGCGGTTTGCATGCTAGTTGGCCTCTAAAAGTTGTGAAAGAACTAGACTAAACCAGGACCAAACCAGAAACCGAATCAGGACCAAACAGATCAAACCAGACCAAACCAAGATTAGGACTAAATCAAGACCAAACCAGGACTAGACCAAGGATTAGACCCAGGACTAAACCCAGGACTAAACCAGGACTAAACCCAGGACTAAACCAATACTAAACCAGGACTAAACCAGAACCAAATCACCCTAGACCAAAGCTAGACCCAGGACTAGACCAAAACTAGACCCAGGAATAAACCAGGACTAGACCCAAGACTAGATCCAGGACTTGACCCAAGACTTGACCCAAGACTAGAGCCAAGACTAATCCAGGACTAGACCCAAGACTAATCCAGGACTAGACCCAAGACTAGACCAGGACTAGATCCAAGCTTAGACCAGAGCTAGACCTAGGACTAAACCAAGACTGAACCAGAACTAGACCCCGGACTACACCTAGGACTTGACCCAGGACTTGATCCAAGATTAGACCCGAGACTAGACCCAGGACTAATACTAGACCAGAGCTAGACCCAGGACTAATCCAGGCCTAAACCCAGGATTAGACCCAGGACTAAACCAAGACTGAACCAGAACTAGACCCAGAACAAGACCCAGGACTTGAACCGTGACTAGACCCAGGACTAATCCAAGTCTAGACCAGAGCTAGACCCACGCCTAACCCAGGACTAGACCCAAGACTGAACCAGAACTCGACCCTGGACTAGACCTTTACCATAACACGACTTAAACCTCCTTGGACTCCATTTTGTGTAATATCGAACATTTAACATAGAAACTGACTTGATTTAAATGTGTAAAAACTTTTGTAACTACACTTAAACCTAACTATCGTCCTTTGGGAGGAAAAGTTAAATCTGCAGTAGTAAAAATCCGCAGACCTTGGAGCAGCATTTCTTTGCTGTCGCACTTTCTTGTAATTCCCCCATTATAATAAATCGCTCCTTTGGCTCTGGGCATGTCTACACTTTTACATTTGACACTCCGACGTGCTAAAACTGAATTATGTAATGACATTAACCGCGCTTATTGCCGATACTTCGGGCTTTAACGCGTCTCTGTAGCCTCCGACCAGACAGTCTCAATCCCCTTTTGTTTACCGTATAAATCTGCTCCTGGGTGTGGCCCAACGCTGCGGCTCCACGGACGGATCCTGCTGAATAATGGATGGGACTTTGTTAATCTCAAAATGCAGCTGTTTTCGAGGGGAGTAAAGGTGCGTACGAGGCCGGAGCTGATTGTAAAGTTGTTGTTTTATCTTTTATATCTTTTTTATAGGGATGGTGCAAGATCTCGTGAGACAGAATTGCCGCAAG
Organism: Odontamblyopus rebecca; assembly: GCA_030686955.1. Classification (NCBI taxonomy): domain Eukaryota; kingdom Metazoa; phylum Chordata; class Actinopteri; order Gobiiformes; family Gobiidae; genus Odontamblyopus; species Odontamblyopus rebecca. The sequence goes on from CM060675.1 coordinate 4,278,031, forward strand.
ATCGAGAAAAATAAGGTTTATTCATTTCACGTTTACTGGAAAACGTTTGGAAACAGATGGAAGATGGATGAGGGCGTCCAGTGTAGTTCATGACCCTGGACATGCGATAATCCAGATTAATCCATAGTGTTGGGGTCAAGACCGGACTAATCGAGACCAAGACAAAACCAAGACCTCTGAGAGTTGAGACCAAGATGAGACTGCGACTTTTAAATGACGAGACCGAGACTTTTAAAGCATGAGACCGAGATGAGACCAAGACTTTTAAAGGACGAGACTGAGACAAGATCGAGACTTTTAAAGGGTGAGACCGAGACTTTTAAATGACAAGACCGAGACTTTTAAGGGCTGAGACCGAGACTTTTAAATGACAAGACCGAGACTTTTAAGGGCTGAGACCGAGACTTTTAAATGACAAGACCGAGACAAGACAAGGCCTAGACTGAGAAAAGATTGAGACTTTTAAAGGTTGAGACGAGGCCAAGACCAATGCCCAACGAGACCAAATCGAGAACATCTTTGTAATTTCTGACATTTATTTGTGTTTTACAGTTATTTTGGCACAAATATATAAATGTTTTTTATTAATCTGTCTCCAATTTGTAACTCGTCAAGTGTCAGACCTCGAGTCCAAACACGATCAAGTCCGGGACGAGACCAAGACCGGTCTCGAGTACTACGACACTACCAATCCAATCCACTGTATTTCTATAGCACATTTCATAAAAAGTTTCCAAAGTGCTGCACAAATACATAATAATAACAACAATAATAATATGAATAATGATAAAATAAACACTCAGATTTAATCATACTAGTCTTAAAGCAATAAAACCAGTAAGAACAAAACCATAGACTAGCAACAAATAAATAAAACCAATAAAACAAATTAAAAATAAATAAGTTGTCATACAAATTATAATACACAAATTAATAGGCAGTTTGTTAAAGGAAAAAAGGAAGAATACAATGACATCCAGATGAAGAAAACTGGGACATTTTCTCGGTTTTCTCCAGATTTTCTCAGAATTATTTTCGCCAACAGCGGCCAAAGGAAGTCGTCATCCGCACGTTTCCAAACTTTATCTCATGAGATTTTTTCCATGTGTTTTCCGCGAGTCACATGTTGGTGCCTCACGTCTGTTACAGCTCCGAAAAGCAGCAGCAGTAGAAGGAAAACAAAAATATGAACTCAAATAAATAAAAAATCGTGAGGCTCGTATCTTGTCCCGTCTTGTGGAAAATGTGTCTCGTCCCAACCCGACTTCTATATTATTCTAACTTGGAACTTAAAAATCTGAATATTTAAGATACTTTATACCTTTAGTTTGTTTTTTTTGTTCAGTTTCTTTTGTTTTTCTTCAACATTTATCTAAAACGGCTTCATTAAAGAAAAAGATCCATAGATTTGTGAATTGTGACATTTTTGAAGCCTGTATGCATGTCCTATAATCTGAATTAAGTACAGAGCCGTGGGTGGAGATAGGTGGCAGGTGAAAACAGCCATTTTCTGCGTTCGCAAGTCTCAAATACTCTACAGGACTCTGCAGCATTACTCAAACGTGCGAGAATGAAATGAAACACAGCTCTAAGTCAGCTAACAGTGAGGAAACTCTGTTATAATATCAAATTAAACTGACATAGTACATCCCCTTTAAGTCGGGTTGATCCTGGGCTGGTCCCGGGTTAATCCTGGTTTAGTTCTTGTCCGGTGCTTCTCCATTATGACACGATTTGCTAAATTTCAATGGGCAAATTCACTGATCCCTTTACGAAATTACCGTCTTTATCCCTGTTCTATTGCACAGACGACATACTGTGTTTATTCTGTTGATAGTAAAGCCGTTGTGTCACGCCGGGGGTGTTCTGCGTGCATGTCTGTGGTGAAATTTTCAACAGTTACAATAGAGATACAATGCACGCGTTAGCAAACACTGTCAAAAAGTTATATGACTGACTGGAAATGCAAGAAAAAAGACAAAAATGGATGTAAACAGAACATTTTCAGCGTTCACGGTCGTGTTTATCACCTGTTTAACACCAGAACGGTTCATTTTATTGCGTTTTATTCAGAATCAGGATCAACAGAGCGATAAACGAATTATTTTATCTGCTTCATTCAGTCGGGTTGTGTCCAGTTAATTCTCTGTCGCTGAACGCAGTTGTTTCCCCGACTCTTCCAGTGCATTGTGGTCTATTTTGACGGCTCTACTGACCACCGATACCCACGACTTTTCAGGGAGTACGAGTACAATATTTACAGATTTAATAGTCAGACTGAAAAATTCTTTTGTCCATGAGTCTATCCTAACTAAATGAGAAGCTTAACTCACTGAATCTAAGTGGCGAGTGACACTTGTTTAACTTTGTCTTTTGACTTATGTTTTTTTTTTGTAATGTCCTTGTGGTTGTGTTTTGGAGCTGGTGAACCTGCAAAACAAATTTAAAATGATCTATTTATTATCTATCTACAATCATTTCTGTACTTGCTAATACCGATCCTTTACAATCTTAGAAATGTGCATACAGCTCATTTACATACAGCTCATTTGCATACAGCTCATTTGCATACAGTATAAGTGCTGATGTGGTTCAGCTTCTGTGGGACTAAAGGACATGACTCAGTGGAATATGAGTGTTCTCCCTGTGACAGAGGGATGTTCTGCTGATGGTGATTTTGTTCTGTGTGTATGTCGCGTTGGTTCTTTCTCATTGGTTAGCGATTAGCTGCTGTAGCTCGCACACATAAACAGGCTGTTTTCTCTTCCGTTAGCGACTGTAAAGTGACTATAGCGGCCGTATATATGTTACTGGACACACACTGATTTGGAAATGAGCTGTGAATAGAGGTGTGAACTATCGGCATTTAACAGATCATTAATTACCGCAGCGCACACGCATTTACCGCTTAAGGCTAATAGCGGTAGTTTACTTACAGCGCTTTCTTTACTGGCTAGAATATCACACAAAAACACCATTAGGCCGACCGACATGTCGCCTAAATAAACCCAACTGAAAACCCAATAGAGCCAAACCTAAGTTTTATAAACAACTGAAGATTTACAGTGAATTTTTACGTCATAACTATATCGGTGATTATATCGGCAGCTCCAACTCCCATTTTATCGGTATCATATCAGCCGCAATGGAACCAGGGCTCTACTGTGCGCCCATTTCACTCGCATGTGCGAGTAAATATTTCGTCGTGCGAACGAGGAAAATAAAACAGTCGCACCAGTGCGAGTGCTTCTGCAGCCACAGTAAGGAGAGCTGCGCACAGACGTAACGTGACAAGTTAAACGTTCTAAATGTATCAAACATTAGGGGCAAACTCACACTAGGACTTCAGAATCGTGCCCAAGCCTGGATCGCCCCTAAAGCGCCGCACGCTTTCCCAGCGCGAGCGCTGACCCCAGTATACGAGCTCCGTGTGTGGCCGATATCACTCATACGAACAAACTCCGCTTCAAAACACACCCACGCCCCCTTCAACGAGGAGCGCCCCGCAGCAGGACCCACACCTGTCCCACCACTCAGTAAACACCCCCACACCGCTGCACTTCCTTCTCCGCTAAAGCGAGAGCTTTGTCTTGGTCTTGTCTCGAGCGCATTTGGACTCGGTCTTATCACGGACTCAAGGTCTGAATACTGAGTGTGATCATATTTCATTACGGCCGCTGCAATAAACTTGTACCGGTGTGCGTGACCACGCGGGACGTCTCTCTGCGGCCTGTGCACTGGAGCCCGCAGACACTGTGCGGCCCGTCAGCACAGACTCCGCAGCGCGCGGCTTGTCCACAGCGCCACCCTCGTGTACCAACGTGCGTCACAGGGCAGGTATCCCACCTATCCTTCCTTCCGCCTCACGTCAAATACGCCAATACAAATTTTCTGTCAGTGTCCGCACAGAGCAGACCCACAGCACAGAGCAGGCGATATGTGGGCTGAAGTTTGCCTAAGAAAATGCCAAATAACTGTCACAATGTGCGTTTAGTTTGGTAAATGTGCAGAGGCTAAAAACCACTGTAAAACCAGTAAGAGAAAGTAACTTCACCTAGGAATTTGAAAATACAGGTTTAAAAATCTTACCTATGTTTTTCACTTTGAAGCAGTTTTGTGTAAAGTGCCAGTGGAAGTTCTCTTAAAGAAGAGGTTCTTAAACTGTGGTGAAGGTCCAAAAAGGGCCACAGAGTGTTTAAGTGCAGTACAGTTTGTTTGGCTTATTTTAAGTCTAAATATTAATCACGTAAAATAAAGATATATTTATAAAAACACTGCGATCATGCAGGAAAAGTACAGTCATAATAATTCTTTTGTTTTTGTATTAAATTAATTCAAATTAGTTGGTGTGCGCAAGTTCTGCACTGTAATAATTGTTGAAATGAAAACCTACTTGTGCTCCCATTTTTTTTCTGTGCTCCTAAAATTTTTAACTTAGGGGCACATGTGCTCCTGAAAAAAAAGTTTGCGTAAAGCCCTGAATGGAACCCTGATTTGATTGACCGTTCCATCGCACTTTCTCGAGGTGGAGTAACAGAGCTTCAGACAGAGCAGTGCCTACAGTTAGCAGGTATCAACTGACAGAAAATACACAGTAAAAGCTGCAGTTTTCATTTCCAGCCCCGTCGTCTCCCACAGGCCGGTGCCGGTCAGAACGGACTTCAGAAACACTTAACGTCTCGGAGCGATTTCCAAAGGTCACGACCTCATCTCGAACAACAGGCCTCATCTTTTAAAACCGGGAAAACGCGGCGTAATTCTCTTTACGGTCACTTAAAGTGCTGCGCTATAGATTTTTTGAGTCACTTTGACTCTGTGACCATTTTATTTGTAATTTACGCTTCTCTGCAATTTTATGATCAAATATTAAAGCCTCAAACTATATTACGCTATTTTCTAATGAAGTTTCCTCGTCACAAACTGGACATGTGTTTTTTTTGTTTCTTTTGCACATGTTTAACACACCATAAACTCTGTTCCACCTTGTGATGTCATGTGGTGATACAGGAAGCGCTCCACTGCGTTTTTAAACTCCACACACCTTCATTTTCTAGAATCTTTGGATGATTTCAGCGCTGGAATTTCTGATTTTTATTGAACTAAAGGCAAAGAGTGGCTTGTTGTCAGCTTTAAAACTACAACTTGATGACATCACGAGGTGGAACGGAGCGTTTTGAGCGTTGGAAATGTAAACAGACGAATAATAGTTATTCAAAAGTGTTTGAATGAAACAAAACACAACTCCAGGTTTGTTTTTGAGGAGGAAACTACATTAAAACACGACTAAAAGATCACAAGAGTCAGTTTTGTGTAATAAAAATGCTTTACGTACCCTAACTTCTCATCTCCATGGAGATATTATCACTTTACCTGGAAAGTTCCACAGTATCGCATTAAACATACCTACTATTTATTCAATAATAAGTCTTTTACTGCTAAAAAAAATACCTTAAAAGCATGGATTCTTACCGTGAGCAGCCTCGCTTTGACACAGATCTGACCTTTAACTTGGACCCGATGGCCTCACTCGCTCGTCTCCATGGCGATAAATCAAATTAATTAAACCCTCTGCAGGAAAAGCTACGCCGCGCACCTTTAAACCAAATTCTTTACTTATTAATTTACATTTCTAAATGATTCTCACCTCCCACACGGCTCGTCCTATGGAGATAACACCTGCCCACGTCGATGTGTTTCTCAAGTTTCTCTTTATTATTTCATACTATTAACACTACATTTGAATTTTCTTTTCAACACCGGCATATTTTATTTTATTTCTTTGCAAAAAATCTGTGTTATTTGTGCTATTACATTGTCCAATTTGAGTGTATAGAGTTACAGTCAGTTCTGTCCTAAGAGCTGCTCATTTTTACTGTCTTAAAAACTAGTTCAGTTCAAGAGCTTTTCACAACGTTCAGAGACAACAAGTAGGATGCTAATGTGCACTTCCTGACCAAACAGTACAGCAGTTTATAACGAGACGCAGACAAAATACAGTGAACTTATTTTGACCTGTACAGGGTGAGAGGCATTTTGCTCAGATACACGGAGAAAAATCAGGTTGTTTTAGTTCTGGTTTAGTCCTTGTCTAGTCCTGGTTTTGTCCTATTTTCATCTTGGTTTAGTCCTGTTTTAGTCCTGGTTTAGTCTCGGTTTAGTCCCTGGTTTAGTCCCGGTTTAGTCCCTGGTTTAGTCCCTGGTTTAGTCCTGGTTTAGTTATACAAAAATGACAAAATAATGTAATTTTTTACCTCAAAATAATAGCAGTTTATTACCATCTGGTCTTAAACTTGTTCTTATTTAGATCAAGATCATTCTATTTAAGAAAGGTCAAATTTTGTCTGATTTATTTGATCTTTTTTTGTGTGGTTTAGTCATGGTTTAGACCTGCTTAGTCCCATTTTAGTCCTGGTTTTGGCCTATTTTAGTCCTGGTTTTGGCCTTTTTTAGTCTTCTTTTATTCTTGGTTTAGTCCTGTTTTAGACCAGTTTTAGCCCAGTTGTAGTCCTAGTCTTGTCCGTTTTTAGTCCTTGTTTCTTCCTGGTTTAGTCCTGGTTTAGCCTTAGTTTAGTCATAGTTCTGGTTTTGTTCTGCATTAGTCCTTGTTTAGTTCTGGTCTAGTACTGGTTTACTGCTTGTCTAGTCCTGGTTTAGTTCTGTTTTAGTCCTGGTTTGGTTCTGTTTTAGTCCTGGTTTAGTTCTGTTTTAGTCCTGGTTTAGTTCTGTTTTAGTCCTGTTTGAGTCCTTGTTTAGTCCTGTTTTAGTCTTGGTTTGTTCATGGTTTTGTTCTGATTTTGCCCTGTTTTGGTTCTGATTTTGTTCTAGTTTAGTCCTGGTTTAGCCCTGGTTTAGTCCTGGTTCTGGCCTGGTTTGGTCCTGTTTTAGTCCTTGTTTAGTCCTGTTTTAGGCCTTGTATTGTCCTGTTTTAGTCCTTGTATAGTCCTGTTTTAAGCCTTGCTTAGTCTTGGGTTTGACTTTGTTTTAGTTCTTCTTTAGTTCTGTCTTAGTCCTTGTCTAGTCCTGGTTTAGTTCTGTTTTAGTCCTGGTTTGGTTCTGTTTTAGTCCTGGTTTAGTTCTGTTTTAGTCCTGTTTTAGTCCTTGTTTAGTCCTGTGTTAGTCTTGGTTTGTTCATGTTTTTGTTCTGATTTTGTCCTGTTTTGGTTCTGATTTTGTTCTAGTTTAGTCCTGGTTTAGCCCTGGTTTAGTCCTGGTTCTGGCCTGGTTTGGTCCTGTTTTAGTCCTTGTTTAGTCCTGTTTTAGTCCTTGTTTAGTCCTGTTTTAGTCCTTGTTTAGTCCTGTTTTAGGCCTTGTATAGTCCTGTTTTAGTCCTTGTATAGTCCTGTTTTAGTTTTGGTTCAGACCCTTCGAACCTGCGAGTGCCTTTAACCGAACACTATAAACAAATCTCAAACTCCTTGCTCCTTTCTTTAACCGTTTTTTCCTCCGTTTGTTTGTCGCTCAGGGCCGCTGCACGAGAGAAAACTGTAAGTACCTCCACCCTCCGGCTCACCTCAAAACTCAGCTGGAGATAAATGGACGGAACAACCTGATCCAGCAGAAGACGGCCGCCGCCATGTTGGCTCAGCAGATGCAGTTCATGATCCCGGGAACCACCATGCAACCCGTGGTGAGACCGCAAAGCATTCTGGGAAAAAAACACACACACATACAGATATTAAAACACTAATTTCCAACAAAGAGACGTCACATAATCCTATTTCCATGCAACAACATGATACAAAACATACATCTGTCCTAAGAGCTGCTCATTTTTCCTGTCTTAAAAACACCAAAAACAAATTTAAACTGGTTTAATCTTGGTTTAGTCCTGGTTTAGTTATACATAAATGGTAAAAGAATGTAATTTTTGCCTCAAAATAATAGCAGTTTATTACCATCTGGTCTGATACTTATTCTTATTTAGATCAAGATCATTCCATTTAACCTCCTGAGACCCGAGCTTTTGTCTGGTGTCCATTTTTCATTTCTTCTTGCTATTTGGGATAAGTAGGACCTACTAAGTAAGTCTTCTGTATGACACCATTGGTTAAAAAATGTAAAAACATTCAAATGTATAAATAAATTACAAAAAAAAACAAAACAGCAATTAGCTGTTTATTTCAAGCCCTAAACGTACCAAATGTGACGTAGGTTGACCGTGAGCGGGTTGGGGTTCAGTGAGTGACGGTAAAAACACACAAAAAGGCCTGAAAATGTGGTCCACAGTTTTAATTTTTTATGGTTTTCAATCGTTACAAAAAAAAAGTAGAGGTGCAAAAAGTGGAGACAGGCAGCAGTTTCCCTATAGCAGCAGAAACGTCCAGCAATTTATAACTGTAAACTCATCTAAATATTCCCAAGTTTACCTAACAACATGTGCAATCAATAATATAACATAGTCCCAATGTCTTCAAATGAGGACATGACATTTCCTGATGCTCTCGTCTGCTGTGGTCAATAAAATGTGTCAAATTTTAATGCCAAATGAAGATACATTAAGATACATGAAGAGACATTATTGTACATAAATACATTGGTTTTATTCATAAATTTTGCATCTAAACTTTACCATGCAGGTTTTTTTTACTTTCGGGAGCTGCTGTAGAGGTTTTTAGTTGATTACAGGTGAAAGTTTAAAATAATTGAAAATCATGCTGCTAAGAGGCAAAAATGTAATGTCCTCGTATGAGGCCACAGGGGCTCAAGAGGTTAAGAAAAGTCAAATTTTGTCCATTTTATCAGATTATTTTTTATAGTTTAGTTCTGTTTTGGACTTTTTTTAGTCCTGGTTTAGTCATGCTTTATTCTTTGTTTAGACCTGGTTTAGTCCTGTTTTAGTCTTTGTTTAGTCCTTGTTTAGACCTGGTTTAGTTCTGTTTTAGTCCTATTTGAGTCCTTGTTTATTCCTTGTTTAGTCCTATTTTACTATTTGTTTAGACCTGGTTTAGTCCTGTTTTAGTCCTGGTTTAGTTCTGTTTTAGTCCTGGTTTAGTTCTGTTTTAGTCCTGGTTTAGTTCTGTTTTAGTCCTATTTGAGTCCTTGTTTAGTCCTGTTTTAGTCCTCCTTTTAGTTCTGGTTTAGTCCTTGCCTAGTCCTGATTTAGTCCTGTTTTAGTCTTTGTTTAGTCCTGGTTTAGACCTTGTTTAGTACTGTTTTACTGCTGTTTTAGTGCTGGTTTATATCTGTTTTAGTCCTTGTTTAGTCCTGGTTTAGTGCCGTTTTATCACACACACAGATATTAAAACGCAAATTTCCAACAAAGAGACGTCACATAATCCTATTTCCGTATGACAACGTTATACAAAACATATCAAAATTAATGGTACCACATGTTCTTTTACTGGTTTTAGTAAAGATAAAGCTCATTCTGTTCAGGAAAGTTCAAGTTTTGGTACCAGGCGAAAAGAAAATCTCGTTTTTAATCTCGTTTTAGTATTTATCTGTTAACTACGCACTACAAATGTCTGTGTCCTGGCCCAGATTTTAAAGTTTATATCAGGTTATTCATCTTGTTTTCAGATTTATTATCCACTTATTACTTCAGAGACAGCTTCGTTCTAGTCTAGAGGTCGTTTATTTTAAGTTAACTTGCTGCGTGGACAGACAATTTCGCTACTTTTAAGTCGTTTTCTGGTAGATTTATGTGTTTATGTTGTAAATTTTGGCCAAGCTTTTCTGCAGTGTGTTTTAATGTAGTTTCCACATCACACACAGACCTGGAGTTGTGTTTTGTTTCATTCACACATCATTTCAGGCCTGGAATTGCTGATCTCTACTAAAGTAAAGGTAAAAAGGAGCTGTTCACTGTGAACAAAACTACCACTTCATGACATCACAAGGTGGAACAGAGCATTTTTAGCTTTGGAGATGTAAACAGACTAATAATAAAGAGTTAACGTTGCTAATTTACTCATATATACATATATCATATATTCACATATTACACTATTTTGACCTGGTTTAGTCCTGGTATAATCCTGGTTTAGATCTGGTTTAGTCCTAGTTTAGCCCTGGTTTTGTCTTGGATTCTTGGATTGTCTTGGTTCAATCCTAATGTAGTTTTGGGTAATCCTGGTTTAGTCCTGGTTCAGTCCTGATTTACCATTGGTTTAGTCCTTGTTTAGTCCTTGTTCAGTTCTGGTTTAGTCCTTGTTTAGTCCTTGTTCAGTTCTAGTTTAGTCCTTGTTTAGTCCTTGTTCAGTCCTGGTTTAGTCCTTGTTTAGTCCTTGTTCAGTCCTGGTTTAGTCCGTGTTTAGTCCTTGTTCAGTCCTGGTTTAGTCCTTGTTTAGTCCTTGTTCAGTCCTGGTTTAGTCCGTGTTTAGTCCTTGTTCAGTCCTGGTTTAGTCCTTGTTTAGTCCTTGTTCAGTCCTGGTTTAGTCCTTGTTCAGTCCTGGTTCAGTCCTGGTTTAGTCCTTGTTCAGTCCTGGTTTAGTCCTTGTTTAGTCCTTGTTCAGTTCTGGTTTAGTCCTTGTTTAGTCCTTGTTCAGTCCTGGTTTAGTCCGTGTTTAGTCCTTGTTCAGTCCTGGTTTAGTCCTTGTTTAGTCCTTGTTCAGTCCTGATTTAGTCCTTGTTTAGTCCTTGTTCAGTCCTGGTTTAGTCCTTGTTTAGTCCTTGTTCAGTCCTGGTTTGATCCTTGTTTAGTCCTTGTTCAGTTCTGGTTTAGTCCTTGTTTAGTCCTTGTTCAGTCCTGGTTTAGTCCTGGTTTTTAACTGAACAAAATAAAAGGTAAAAGCAGCTGTTAACTCAAAAGCTACCACCACTTCATGACATCACAAGGTGGAACAGAGCGTTTTGAGCTTTGGAGATGCAGACATATGAATAATAAAGAGTTACTCAAACAAAAAACACAACTCCAGGTCTGTTTTTGAGGAGGAAACAACATTAGAACATGATTTAAATCAGTTTTGTGTATTTTATGACTTTTAATCTGCTAAATCCTGATCTTTTCTCCTCGTTTTCCTCCTCAGACATTCCCCATGGGTCAGACTCTCGGGTCTGGGGGTGGACTCAGTTACTCCCCGTACATCACCCCCATGTCCCACAGCGTGAGCCTGGTGCCTTCAGACCTGCTGCCCTCCGCTTCAGTGATCGTACCAGGAAGCCCCTCCGTCTCCGTGGGAACCGGGAACTCAGCCGGACAGAAGCTCCTGCGCACCGACAAACTCGAGGTGATTTAGACCTGGGTTAGACCTGGTTTAGACCTGTGTTAGACCTGTGTTAGATCTGGGTTAGACCTGTGTTAGACCTGGGTTAGACCTGGGTTAGACCTGGGTTAGACCTGGTTTAGACCTGTGTTAGACCTGGGTTAGACCTGGTTTAGACCTGTGTTAGACCTGGGTTAGACCTGGTTTAGACCTGGTTTAGACCTGGGTTAGACCTGGATTAGACCTGGATTAGACCTGGATTAGACCTGGTTTAGACCTGGGTTAGACCCTGGTTTAGACCCTGGTTTAGACCTGGGTTAGACATGGTTTAGACCTGGTTTAGTCCTGGTTTAGTCCCATGTTAGTCCTTGTTCAGTCCTGGTTTAGACCTGGTTTAGTCCTGGTTTAGTCCTGGTATAATCCTAGATTAGACCTGGTTTAGTTCTAGTTTACTCCTGGTTATCTTCTGGTTTGGTCCTGATTTACACTTGGTTTAGATCTGGTTTAGTACTGGCTCCGGCCTAGTCCTGCCATAATCCTGGTATAGTTCTGCTTTAGACTTGGTTTAGTCCTAAAGTAGTCCCGGTTAATCCTGGTTCAGGCCTCGTTTAATCTGATTTAGTGATGGTTTCTGCCTGTTTTGGTCCTGGTTCAGTCCTGGTTTAGACCTGGTTCAGTCCTGGTTTAGACCTGGTTCAGTCCTGGTTCAGTCCTGGTTTAGTCCTGGTTCAGTCCTGGTTTAGTCCTGGTTTAGTCCATGAAAAATCCCTCCATTAATCACGTGTAAATGTCTAAACCCAAACCTGTGCCTGGTCTAAAGTCTTTCACTGTTTATAATGAGGTCCGACTCTTCAGTGTAATTAAAGCTGCGTCTCCGTGACATTTTAATTTATTTTATTTACAACACAAAACGAGCTTATCTCAAACGACCTCCAGGTAATAACTGTTTTAATAAAGACCCCACACTTTTAATTAAAGGTGGAAGGGTCATTTTTACCCTGATACGTCCCTTATTTATTCAGACTGACTATCGGGACAGCTACGGAGGCTCTTTAGGGACACCATGCACTGTTTACTGAGCTACCTGCTCCAGTCCTGAATTAGCACTGGTTTAGTCCTGGTTTGGCCCTGGTTTGGCCCTGGTTTAGACCTAGTTTAGTACTGTGTTAGACCTGGTTTAATCCCTGGGTTTAGTCCTGGTTTGGCCCTGGTTTACACCTGGTTTAGTTCTGGTTTAGACCTGGTTTAGTCCTGGTTTAGTACTGCATTAGACCTGGTTTACTTCTGGTTTAGTCCTGGTTTAGTCCTGTGTTGGACCTGGTTTAGTCCTGGTTTGGCCCTGGTTTGGCCCTGGTTTAGACCTAGTTTAGTACTGTGTTAGACCTGGTTTAGTACTGTGTTAGACCTGGTTTAATCCCTGGGTTTAGTCCTGGTTTAATACTGTGTTAGTCCTGGTTTGACCCTGGTTTAGTCCTGATTTCGTCCTTGTTCAGTTCTGGTTTTGCTCTGGTTTTGTCCTGGTATAATCCTAGTTTAGTTCTGTTTTAGTCCTGGTTTACTCCTGATTCGACGCATTCATTCAAATTGGACTCGATAGGACGTGCTCTATTAGCATGCTAGTTGTTGTTTGCTTTATTGTGACGACAAAACTCTGCTGTGAGCTCTGAAAACCGTGAAAAAAACTCTTATAAAGTCATTTTGGTGAATAATTGCGATGTTTTGAAGGCATAAGGTGAGTGAGGAATAACTTTGTCCCTCTCAAACGAACTATTTTTGTTCTTTACTGTTTATTTCGCAGTAAAATCAGGCACAGGATCTTTAAATAACCATTACATAACGCGCATACATCTCCATAGCTGCAGAAGTCTTCAGTTTAAACCTCCAGCGGCCTCACGTCCCTTCGGGGAGTCGGCAAAAACAAACAGGAGCGGACCGGAGGAGGCGGGTGGTCCGTCTCTGTGGACTCGGGTTTGTCGCTAGGAGACGAAAACACGCCCACGCGCCGCCTCCAGCTCCGGGCGCCGCCGTTACTGTTGTTTGTGTGTTTAACGCGCCGAAAACTCCTCCTCGTCCCCGCGCGGCCGTTCACGATCACGACGCCGGTTTAATTTAGCAGAACAGGTGAGCCGGGGGGAGCAGCTTTTAAATGGATAATTTTTACGCTGTTTTCTGTTATAATGGCGTTTCCTCGTCAAAAACAGATCTGGAGATGTGTTTTGAGCTCTTCTCTCGCACAGAAAACGCTGTGTTCCACCTTGTGATGTCATGCAGTGATACAGGAAGTGCTCCATTGTGTTTTTAAACCCCACACACATTCACTTTTTTGAGAATCATTTGGATAATTTCAGACCTACTAAAACTTAACGTGTATAATCCTCGTTTAGTTCTGCTTTAGACCTGGTTTAGACCTGGTACAGACCTGGTTTAGTCCTGGTATAATCCTCGCTTAGTTGTGGTTTAGTCCTGGTTTCAACCTGATATAGTCCTGGTTTTGGCCTGGTTTAGTCCTGGTTTAGACCTGGTTTAGGCTGGTTTACTCTTGGTTATGTTTGGTTTTGATTTAGGGCTGGTTTAGACCTGGTAAAGACCTAGTTTGGTTTTGGTTAAGTTTTGGTTTAGACCCGGTTTAGTCCCGTTTGAAACTTGGTTTAAACCTGGTTTAGTCCTGTTTTAGACCTGGTACAGGCTTGGTTTAGTCCCAGTATAATCCTCACTTAGTTGTTTCTTTAGTTCTGGTTTCAACCTAAAACTACCGCTTCATGACATCACAAGGTGGAACAGAGCATTTTGAGCTTTGGAGACGTAGACAGACAAATGATAAAGAGTTACTCAAACATGTGTGAATGAAACAAAACTCCAGGTCTGTTTTTGAGGAGGAAACAAGAAGGTTCTGGGTTCGATTCCGGGGCTTTTCTTTGTGGAGTTTGCATGTTCTGCCTGTGTCCATCAACCCAAAACATGCACAACAGGTCAAATCCTCCAGCTAAAGTAGTAAAAGTACAGCATTAAACCTCTCTATCTTTAGGGAGACCAAACTAGACCAAGTTACAGGTCAGATCTGCGGAGAGGCGACCCCGCTCACAGTCATAAAGCCTGTTTTTCTGCATGCACTGCAGAAAAGCTTGTTCAAAATTGAAGATAAAAACACTAAAATCTATCAGAAAATGACCTGTCCATGCGGCAAGATCATTTTACTCGACAAGTTCCCTTAAAATAAATGACCTCTAGACCAGAATGAAGCAGTTTCTGGTCTCATAAATCGATAATAAATCTGAAAACAAGATGAAGAACGTTTTAAAATCTTGGCCAGAACAGAGAAATTTTCTGATTTGCGGAGAGGCGACGCGGCTCACAGTCACAATGTTTGTTTCTCTGGGTATTTTTGAGCTATAAAACCACCTGTAATTGGATAAATGTAAAGTAGAGCTGTTTAAGAAACCTTTGATCTTAACTTTTTAGATGATGAACGCACCTCTAGCCTCATCTCTCCGTCTCCTTTTCCCCCCAGGTTTGCCGTGAGTTCCAGCGTGGGAACTGCGCCCGGGGGGAGACGGACTGCCGGTTCGCCCACCCCTCAGACTCCCCCATGATCGACACCAGTGACAACACCGTCACCGTGTGCATGGACTTCATCAAGAGCCGCTGCTCCAGAGAAAAGTGCAAATACTTCCACCCCCCGGCCCACCTCCAGGCCAAGATCAAGGCGGCCCAGCACCAGGCCAACCAGACCGCCGTGGCTGCCCAGGCGGCTGCTATGGTGAGAGATCTGAGCCGCGTTTGTATTCACTCATGTGCCAGTGTTAGTCTATAAAGGGCAGAGAAGGACAGGGTTTGGGCTGCACTTTGCAATAAGGTTAAAATAAACGTGTAAAATAATAATTCTCTCTCATACCCCTTTTCCACCGAGGCAGATCCAGCGCTGGTTCGGAGCCGGCGCCAAATCTCGAACCAGTTCTTTGTTTTTACACACAAATAAACGTGGCTCTGGCCCTGGAGAACCGGTTCCAACTCAAGAAACGGGAACCGGTGACGTCGGGCGCAGGGGCGGGGTTACAGTGACGCCGTTTAATAAGATTCATGCGTAATGGTGACGCCTTTACCTGCGTGAAGTCGCCCCCATCAAACACAAACCTACACAAAACTATGTCAATCGTTTGTGCTTCGTTTATGCTGCAAAAAGTTTTGTTTGTGCTGCTTTAGTTTTGGAGAAATTAACGATTCTTTTGTAGGTCAAATTGGGGTCGGTCAGTCCCCAAGAAGTGCAGTAAAATGTCCAAAATGGAGTCAGTCGTTTGTGCTTCGTTTGTGCTGTTTTGTGCTGCAAAAAGTTTTGTTTGTGCGATTCTGGTTCTTAAGATATTTGCAGTTTTACTTTTGGCCAATGACGTCGTCCAGAACCTCAGAATGTGAAACAGCCTCAAAGCAGGAAAATTATAGAAAACATTTGTATTTGGTTTGTGCTGTTTTGTGCTGTGACAATTTTCATTTGTGTGAGTTTATTTCTAAAATTATTCATGATTATTTCTGCGGTAATTATAGGACATTATTTCCGCTCATCTGCCAGTGGCAAACTCCACAAAACTAATGACAATAACTTTTCCACAGCCTCAGATCGTTTATCATCACTAGTTTTGCGGAGTTTTGCTAAAGTCGCCGCCGTCAGCTGAGCGGAAATGACGTCCTATAATTACCGCAGAAATAATAATTAATCATTTTAGAAATAAACTCGCACAAATGAAACTGTCACAGCACAAATGAAACGTTTTCTATAATTTTCTGCCTATTCTGAGGGGCTGGACAACGTCATCGGCCCAAAATAAAACTGCAAATATCTGAAGAACTATAACCGCACAAACAAAACTTTTTGCAGCACAAAACGGCACAAATGAAGCACAAACGATTGACATAGTTTTTGTGTAGGTTTGTGTTTGATGGGGCGACTTCACGCAGGTGACGCCTTCGCATTTGAATTCAGACGCCCCCGACACGCGTCTTAGACACCGTGTTTTCTCGGTCGAGAGAGTGATTTCAGTGTCATTCCATAAAACACATCAGCGGAGCAACACCCGCTTATCTCCAAGCCCGCGGTGCTCTGGGTCGGGATGCTAGGACAACACATGCAGGGACGTAGTGTCGTAGCTCTTCTCCTGCTCTCACCTGGTGGAAAAACAAACCAGTTCTTGGATAATCGGCAGGAAACACCAGCCCAGAACCAGCACCTGGTTGTTGCAGTGGAAAAGAGGTATAAGATACTCCGTACAGTGGATCATTCAGGTGGTGTGTTTAACAGAGTTCTGTCAGAGCCCACAGACATTTAATAAGGATCAGAACATTCATTTTAGATCTGTATCACGGTGCAATGTGATACTGTTCATGTTACAGGGTGGTATCTTGCCTCTGGTCTTTGCACGAGCGCAGGCCTGGGGCGTGGAGCTCTAAAGAGTCCTGCCTCATTATCGGGTGGAGTGGAGCAGACTGAGGGCGCGGTGCGTTCGGTGAATTACCACAATCGTAAAACTAAATATCTCAAACTAGTCCACAGAAAAACTTTACCTGTATCAAATCCAAGGCATAAAAAGGCTTCATTTATTTTGAAATATACAACTCTGGAAAAAAATAAGAGACCACTGCAAAATGATCAGTTTCTCTGATTTTACTACTTATAGGTTTGTGTTTGTTTCTACATTTCTCCCAAATTCCCCCCAAAAATATTGTCATTTCGAGCATTTATTTGCAGAAAATGACAAATGGTCAAAATAACAAAAAAGATTAAATGTTTTCAGAGCTCAAATAATGCGAAGAAAACAAGATCATCATTCATTTTAAAACAACACAATACTAATGTTTGAACTTAGGAAGAGTTCAGAAATCAATATTTGGTGGAACAATGATGAACACAGCAGTGATTTTTCTCCTTTTCCTCCTTAAATCAGTGCCTCATGAAGCAGAATGAGGTGTGTTTGTGTTGGAATTAAACAGAAGCTGGAATAAAACGGCCGTCACACATTTAGAGACGCTGATTTCAGAACTAAAAATGCATCCATCCATCCATCCATCCATCTTCTCCCGCTTAATCCGGCTGGGTCGCGGGGGCAGCTTGCTGCCCAATCCTCATAGCACTGCAAAAAATGCAGTGGTCTCTTATTTGGCCGGTGGCCATACCGGCTTGTCAAAGCCTGATCCCGTCAGATCTCAGAAGCTCAGCAGGGCCGGACCTGGTTAGTACTTGGATGGGAGACCACTGGGAATTCCAGGTGCCACAGGGGGGCGCCAGTGGCAAAAAAAAACTGTTGTTGTGTCCTTAGGCAAGACACTTCACCCACATTGCCGAGTATGAAAGTGGTGTGTGCGTGGTAGGACTCCCTTGAAAAAGAGATTAGTAATCTCAATGGGACTTTCCTGGGTAAATAAAGGTTTAAAATAATAATAATAATTTTCCAGAGCTGTATGATGAATCCATCACATTCACATGTCTGTGTGCTGTCCTCCTGCAGAAGAGAACCGCCTGTGTCCCTGTTCGGGCTCAGTGCTGCGCCTCAGTTTGGTTTAATCTGGATCTGTACAAACACTGCTCCTTCACACACTTTAGCATTAAACTAAAGTGTTTCTTACCCTGTCCACAAGGTACAGCTCATACGGCGCCTCCTCCTTCTACAAGCAGAGGTTTTGCAGTCACCCTCCTCGCGTGTTAATGGTTTAATTCATGTCTGTGCACAAAGCGGTAAAATCAGAAACATTTATATGACAACAAACATATTCCATCCGCAGACCAGTGAAAACTCGTACCTCAGATGAGAGACCGTAGACTGTGTAAAAGGAGTGGACTGTGTGACGTCGCCACAGCGTTCAGCGCCGGTTTATGTTTATTTATTAAATATGGGACAGTGCACATTCATCAACATGTGTCAGTGCAGCTGTAAATGTGCCGGAGTCTCCGTGCAGGATCATTTTCGTCCGTAGTCCCACCGGCAGGACGATGGCGAGACAAAAAACAGGACATAGGCACAAAAACATTCAGCCCATCACACGTGACAAAGACATTAAAGATCAGTGAATATTATAATAAGTCCTTATGTCCCACTCCAGCCCCCAAAAAACACCAAAAACACCCCGACCTGGACACGCCCCCTCGTTTACACTGACGCTCGGACAAAAATCAGTGGCAAGATACAGCCCATAGTGTTAAAAATACTTAAATTTACAGCTAAAATGAATGTCTGTGATCATTTGGGACATTTCAGCTATAAAAATCAGTCTTAGGGCCTCATTTGTTCCACCTTCATGTAGATTATTTATGTAGATTTAAAACCACTACATAATAAACATGAGTTGCAGGTGCTTAAAGCTATAACATTTATTTTTATTTGAGTTGTGAGATCTCGATAATGTTATTAAATATATATATATATAAAGGCATTTTTCTTATTTTATTGTTATTTTCTGATTTTCTTTTCCAATCTATGTAGTAATCTCTTATTTCTTTAGGTTTAGATTATAACCATAAACAGTCCAAGCTTTGTTATTTATTTGTCCAATTTCAGTGTAATTTTCTATATCTTATTTACGGTGCAGCCCTAAGATTAGCTCCAGTGCAGGTTTAAACGTATAAAACAGGTTGACAGAGGAACATTGTCATTTACTAATACAGTGATTCTCCCCTGGTCTCATTATTTTCACCAAAACGACAAGAAAATCCAGAAAAAATGTTGTATTTTGCTTTGTATTTGAACCTTTACAAAACTCCAGCCTTAAATAAGATGAATTTGACCTGTTTTTCATCTCAGTTAAACAGTAAAACCTTGGACAGTGCTATAATATCACTGAAAATCCATTCATTAGCTAAATTCCAGCCGTTTTTGGACCGTGGACCACCAGTTGAGAATCACTAAAGTACTAATTTACATAAAATAACAGCAACTTGGTTAATTTGCATATCGTTAAACAAGATACTAAGGAGATACAACAATTATTAATTAAATTAGGCTCATTTTTTTTCCTTTTAATTGAATAAAAACTGGTAACAAAAGAAAATATTGTAAAGATTGTATTTGTAGTAGTAGTAGTAGTAGTAGTGTGTATAAATTGTCTTGCGGTCCTGCTTGTTTCCATGGAGATGTTCCTAATTACTCTGGAATGTTCCGCAGTATGACATTAAACATCTTCAGTCCTCACTACTTAGCTACATACGGGTCAGATCTGTGGAGAGGCGAGCCCGCTCACAGTAAGAACGCATGTCTTTTGAGGTGATTAAAAACACTGATAGTGGATTAAATGCGATCTGAAGTTTAATGCCGTACTGTGGGACATTCCAGGTCACATGTATTGGCTCTTTCAAGGTCCCATATTACGTAAAATTGACTCTTAAGAGGTTTGAGTCGTGTTCTAACGTTGTTTCCTCCTCAAAAACAGACCTGGAGTCGTGTTTTGTTTCATTCACATGTTTGAGTAACTCTTTATAAACCAGGACTATGTTAGGTCCAGTCCAGGTCGAAACCAGTATAGGACTAAACCAGGACTAAACCAGGTCTAAACCAGGATTAAACAAGTACTATACCAGGTTGAAAACAGGACTAAACCAGGTCTTTACCAGGTCTAAACCAGGTCTAATCCAGGACTAAATGAGGACTAAACCAGGTCTAAGCCAGGTCTGTACCAGGTCTAAACCAGGTCTAAACCAGGTCTAAACCAGGTCTAATCCAGGACTAAATGAGGACTAAACCAGGTCTAAGCCAGGTCTGTACCAGGTCTAAACCAGGTCTAAACCAGGTCTGTACCGAGTCTAAACCAGGTCTAAAACAGGACTAAACCAGGTCTGTACCGAGTCTAAAATAGGACTAAACCAGGTCTGTACCGAGTCTAAACCAGGTCTAAACCAGGACTAAACCTGGTCTGTACCAGGTCTAAATCAGAACGTAACCAAAACCAAATCAGGTCTTTATCAGGTCTAAATCAGGACTAAATTAAAAACCAACCTAGAACCTAACCAGGAGTAAACTAGGTCTAAACCAGGTCTAAATCAGAACTAAGCTCGGATTACACCAGTTAAGTTTGAGCAGAGATCGCCGGTTCCAGGTCTAAAATGATCCAAATAATTCTAGAAAATGGAGGTGTGTGGGGTTTAAAAACACAGTGGTATCACCGCATGACATCACAAGGTGGAACAGAGCGTTTTCTGTTTGGGAGAAAGAAAAAACTCAGTCTAAACACGTGTGAATGCAACGAAACAGGACTCCAGGTCTGTTTGTGACCAGGAAACGCCATCAGAACCTAAATATGGGCCCTTTAAACCATAATAACGTTAACCTATAGCTGCCTTTTAAATCTCGCTTAAATATAATAAAGAATAATGCATTATCCAGGTATTAAAAGCCTCTCAGTGAATTTATAGCCTCCCAGAAAATGCCAGAGGAGCAGTTTGGCATTTTTCGGTCACGTTTTATTTCCAAAAGTGGTCGGTTCCTTTTAGGCCAAAGAGCTTTTCAAATCTCTACAAATCGAATCAAGACGAGAAGCAATATCCAAGAGTGGGGGTTTAACCTCACGCTGCCGCTTTATCCAGACCTCCGCTCGGCTAAAAACAAAAAAGGCAAAGTTAATATCGGCATTTTCGAGTCGTTTTTTAGCTCCGTTTTGACCCTCCTGCATTTATTTAGTTAGAAGGACGAGGCTTATGACGATATGTTTCATTACACTTGGATTTCGACTTGTTTCTCTTGAATTTTTGTTTTTTTTTAAATAACTTTTAGTGAAGAAATATAATTGCACTTATTGATAGAAATAATTTAAAAATACAGATAATTCAATTTAAAATATAAAAAAAACATGTTTATAATCCAGTCAGGAGTAGGGCTGCAGCTATCGATTATTACAGTAATCGATTATTCTGTCGATTATTTAGTTTGAATAATGGAGTAATCGTTTGTTATTGTCGTGTTTACTTTGCACATGTTAAGTCCACACCACCTGCACTGACAGATACACGTGTTTTGGACATGAAAAACGTAATTATCGCTGGGCTCAGGTTGACTCACCTCACGGTTTCTTTTCCACTTGATGTAATGTACGGTTCTGTTTACATGTTGTAGCATCAGTGTTGAGAAGGTGACTTTTAAAATGAGGAGGAGGTTCTGCTCTTATTAAACATCCATGGGCGCTGCGCTGTTGTGTGTACAGTGAAGTGCAGTGGTCGTGCGGAAACTTTACCTCTACCACAAAAGGTTCCGGCCATCGCCGAGTGTATGAAAATAAAACGAAGCATCGAGGCAAAAAAAAATAATCGATGCATTTTTCTAATCGATTAACTCGATGAATCGTTTCAGCCCTAGTTATGAGTATTTTCGATCAACACCGAATAAAGGAAAACTATTAATATTAAAGCTTCATTGCCCGAAATGGTTCACCCCTTGCTTTAGTCCTGGTTTAGTCCTGATTTAGTCCTTGGTTTAGTCCTGGTTTGGTCCTGATTTAGTCCTGATTTAGTCCTTGGTTTAGTCCTTAGTTTAGTCCTGGTTTAGTCCTTGGTTTAGTCCTTAGTTTAGTCCTGGTTTAGTCCTTGGTTTAGTCCTGGTTTGGTCCTGATTTAGTCCTGATTTAGTCCTTGGTTTAGTCCTTAGTTTAGTCCTGGTTTAGTCCTGGTTTAGTCCTGGTTTAGTCCTGGTTTAGTCCTGGTTTAGTCCTTGGTTTAGTCCTTGGTTTAGTCCTGATTTAATCCTTGGTTTAGTCCTGGTTTAGTCCTGATTTAGTCCTTGGTTTAGTCCTGATTTAGTCCTGGTTTAGTCCTTCTTTAGTCCTGGTTCTTCTCTCAAACACACAAAACACTCGCCATCTAAAAAAAAACGAGAAATGTTGTAAAAATTGTATTCTGTTTAAGCGTAAAAAGTAAATATGCTAAAAATAATTTGAATTTCTGTCAAATATAAAACATACCGGTGTCTTATATTGGAAAAAGTTTGAATTAACATATAAAAATGAAAAACCAATTAGCAAAGAACATTGTAAAGACGTAAAACGGCACTCTACTAAAACACATTTAATAATTAGACAAACATTGAGTTAAAAAAAATAAAACTAATATAATTCTTATTTGAGAAATCCCCAGAAGTTCAGTGATCTAAAAATAATTTGGTTTACGCTAAAATGATGTTTATATTTTGCATGTTATAGGTGAGGAGGTAAAAAGATGAGAACATTGATCAGAAACGGCGTAATGTGGATCCTTTTACAAACAACCGCCCAATTTATCGAGAAAAACGCAGTTGGAATCAAATTTTCTTTTACCTGGAACACATCTTAACCTAACGCAAACTACATTACCCACAATTCCCCTGGTTTAGCTCCGACCCAGCGCTCCAAAGTGGGCCTTCCCTTCCATATTATCTTACAAGAAAACCTATAGAATTACACTATAGCTCAACCGTACTGACTAAATGACATTAAAGCGTCGTATAGAAGTGCATTCGGGCTGGTCTTGGCCTCCCTCCTCATAATTTGGTCTATTTTTGTGCCTTAAGAGTTCATTTTTTATCATTTTGTAAACAGGAAATGCCAGTTAGGAAGAAAAAATAGCTCAGAGCAAATAGAAAGTGCTGGATTGTGCGTGGATAATACTGTGGCTAAGAAATACATGTTATATTAGAGTGTTTTTGTGTGGGAATTATCAGGGAAAGTTGTGTAAAAATGCATTCCTTATGTGTTTATTTATATCTGGGAGGCATTTTGTTTGTCTAGTGAATAGATACAGTAAACAGATGCTATTAAATAACAGATCTACTACTACTACTACAAAATACTACTACAAATACTACTACAAATACTACTACTCCATGTAATAAACATGAATAATATAGTTTTTGATTAACCTTAAAATATTGGCACTGTTTTTATTTCTAGTATAGAGAAATCACTTGTTGGATCCATTCATTTTCATTTATAAGTCACTTAAAATCATCATTGTTCAGAGGGGCTTTAGTCCTGGTTTAGTCCTGATTTAGTCCCAGTTTAGTCTTTTTGGAGTCCTGGATTAGTCCCTGATTCAGTCCTGGTTTAGCCATAGTTAAGTCCTGGTTTAGGCCTGGTTTACTTCTGGTTTAGTCTTATTGGAGTCCTGGTTTAGTCTTAGTTTAGTTCTGGTTTAGTTCCTGATTTAGTTCTGGTTCAGTCCTAGTTTAGCCTTGGTTTAGTCCTGGTTTAGCCCTGGTTTAGTCTTATTGGAGTCCTGGTTTAGTCCTGGGTTAATCTTCCTTCAATCCTGATTTAATATTATTTTAGCCCTAATTCAGTCCTGGTTTAGCCCTGGTTTAGTCTGTTTGGGGTCCTGGTTTAACCCTAATTTAGTCTTAGTTTAGTCCAGATTTAGTCCTGGTTTAGCCCTGGTTTAGTCTTTGTTTACCCCTGATTTAGTCCTAGTTTAGTCCTGGTTTAGTCCTTGTTTACCCCTGGTTTAGTCCTGGTTTTGCCCTGATTTAGTCCTGGTTTAGTCCTGGTTTAGTCTTTGTTTACCCCTGATTTAGTTCTAGTTTAGTCCTGGTTTAGTCCTTGTTTACCCCTGGTTTAGTCCTAGTTTAGTTCTGGTTTAGTCCTGGTTTTGCCCTGATTTAGTCCTGGTTTAGTCCTGGTTTTGCCCTGATTTAGTCCTGGTTTAGTCCTGATTTAGTCCTGGTTTAGTTCTGGTTTAGTCTTTGTTTACCCCTGATTTAATCCTAGTTTAGTCCTGGTTTAGTCCTTGTTTACCCCTGGTTTAGTCCTAGTTTAGTTCTGGTTTAGTCCTGGTTTTGCCCTGATTTAGTCCTGGTTTAGCCCTGGTTTAGCCCTGATTTAGTCCTGGTTTAGTTCTGGTTTAGTCTCTTTCAAACAAACGTCCTTCAATGAAAGAACTGTATGTGACTTTTCATATTCGCTAATCAGTAAATCACTTTTATCAGCTTATTATTAACCAAACATTATCCACTGGCAACTCAAAACAACAGCTCAGCATTTATGTAGATTTTTGTTATTTTTAACTATATATTTGGTCAAACTTGGACATTTTTATTTAAATTTTATGGTAAATCGTATGTAATTTTGGGACAGTATTTACAGTTGTACTTCTAATTATTCACAGTATCTTCATAGTATCTTGCCTGTTTTAACCAAGTACTCAGATGTAGTTGCTTTACTGCTTATGTACTAATTCAAAAACAGGTTAAAGGTGCATTGCGTCACTTTTCCGGTGGGAAGGGAGTCTGCCACCTGCTTGTTTCCACGGAGATCTTCCTGCTTTGCCTGGAATGTTTCACAGTATGGCTTTAAACCGCTCTAGATGCTCTACCGGGTCACGTTACGGGTCAGATCTGCGGAGTTTGGAGAAGTTTTTAGCGACGAAAACGCCTTGAGTAGATGCGAGACTGAACGATACGATATCCCGCGATATCATTAAATAAATCAGCATAAGGAGCTAAAACCACAGCAGGACTTATGGATCTGCATCAAAACGTGTTTGTGTCGACCGACTTACACCTCTGAAACTTTCTAACGACGCCTCAAAACGACACAGACGATAAGGGCTGTGATTGGTCCTCTCCACCGCTCTGCATTTCCTCCGCTCATTCTAGACTTTGAGGAATAATGTGTTTAATGCAGCTTTGGCACATTTGTTTACATTTTACAGAAACAAAACTTCAAGCTCATTTGCATACAGTATAAGTGCTGATAAAAACAGCTCGTGCGCTGACGCTGATGCGATCGAACGCCCTGCAAAGTTTGGTCTGATCAGAACTTGTGCCTCATCTTCAAATATAAAACTGCGACTCTGTGTCTGAAGGGTACAAAGTAATTCTGAATTAATCACAGTAAAATCGTAAACCCCGGGAAAATGAGGACAAGGTTTAACGGGATCAAAATTTGGATACTGCCCGACCCAAGTGGGAGCTGGAATCGAACTGCAAACCTTCGGATCAGTGAACAAACGCTCTGCCAACCGTATAATCGAGCTGAAACGCTTAAAGTTTGTTTTTTATTTAAGATATTTTTTACATAAATAAGTCTAGACCTGGTTTAGTCTTGATTTAGTCCTGGTTTAGACCTGATTTAGTCCTGGTTTAGACCTGGTTTTGTCCTGGTTTAGACCTGGTTTAGTCCTGGTTTAATCCTAGTTTAGTACTGGTTTAGACCTGGTTTTGTCCTGGTTTAGACCTGGTTTAGTCCTGGTTTAGACCTGGTTTATACCTGGTTTATACCTACCTAAGTCTTTAGTCAGACCTGGTTTAGACCTGGTTTAGTCCTGGTTTAATCCTAGTTTAGTCCTGGGTTAGTCCTAGTTTAGTCCTGGTTTAGACCTGGTTTAGACCTGGTTTATACATGGTTTATACCTACCTAAGTCTTTAGTCAGACCTGGTTTAGACCTGGTTTTGTCCTGGTTTAGACCTGGTTTAGACCTGGTTTAGTCCTGGTTTAGATCTGGTTTATACCTGGTTTATACCTACCTAAGTCTTTAGTCAGACCTGGTTTAGTCCTGGTTTAGACCTGGTTTAGTCCTGGTTTAGTCCTGGTTTAGATCTGGTTTATACCTGGTTTATACCTACCTAAGTCTTTAGTCAGACCTGGTTTAGTCCTGGTTTAGAACTACATGAAACACTTAAAGTTTATTTTGGGATATTTTTGACATAAATAAGTATATTTATTTTATTATTTAAATATAAAGATCATAGATCAGCTGGATATATAGTTTATTTTGGATATATTTATGTTTTTTTATTCCTTATTTCATGTTCAAAGTGCATTTTATTCATTTTATGTTTTATACGTTGCAAAACTGCTTTACGGTACATATTTGTAGCCTTTATTTATTTAGAATTTGAAGTGTAAATTATTTTTGCTGAATAAATGCGTTGCGAAACAAAAAAAAATAATCGTTTGAATAATCGTGATAGTGATAGAAGCGTCCTATAATAAGTCATACTGTGGAACATTTCAAGCCAAGCACTGTCGTCGCCATGGAGACGAGCCGACGGCGGGGAAAGCCACGCGGTGCAGCTTTAACTCTGACCAAAACAAACAAAGGACTTAATATTTTTGTTTATGTGCATGCCTATTGTTTGTACGTGGTTTAATACTTGCATTCAGATTATTTTTTGTTTTGTTTTTTTGTTTCTCCCCTCCCTTTCTCACCTACCCACAATGCAATGCTGTGCCTCCATGGTCGCCTGCCCCGCCCCGCACCTCTTCCTCCTCTTCCTCTTCCTCCTCTGCTTGCTGTCTGTTAAACGCTTGAAAAAAACAAACCCCCCTCAAAAACCAAACCATCATGCTCGCTGTACCCGCTTTAAAGACACACTCCGCCGCCAAAGTACTGAAGCGTCCCCACGAGGCAACCGTAGACATGGTACTTCCACCTTTCACCTTTCACCTTTTGTTTGGCTCTCTGTGCACGTTAGCTTCTGTAAAAACGTAGCCGTACTAAGTGTGTTGCTAACTGCGCTAGCCGCTCACTCGCAGCGCTACAGTTGTTTTGTTTGTTCTTACGTTTGGCTAACTGCTAATGCTAATTTTTTTGGAATGTAGTTTTATTTTATTTTTGTCCATTGTCTTGTGCTAGTTACGGCTATTTCCATTTGAATAAGGTGTGCTAATTACATATTTACAATTTAACACGGTTTTATTTACGTTTTACTGTTAGCAAAATAACATTATTTATCATTATTTACTGTTTATTAAGTTTTATTAGCTAATGAATTGTCGTTATTATTATTTGTAGCGGTAAATTAGCCTAGCCTAACGTATAAACTAGCATTTTTATCCTTTGTTTACTATTTTAATCGTAATTATTTTCTGTAATGGTTGACAGAAAGTACTTACTTAACATTAGTAGTAGTAGTGGTAGCCAGAGATTATTTAAATTAATTATTTTGTTATCTAATTTTCTTTCATATAATAAAAAATAATAATAATAACAAATCATTAAAAATTTTAAATAACACTAATAAAATAAAATATAATAATAATAATAATTAAAATTTTTGTCCATAGATTAAAATTGTTTGAAATTATGATAAAAATCCTGGTTTAAGATTTATTTTAGTCCTGGTTTAGTCCTGGTTTAGTCCTGGTTTAGTCTTGGTTTAGGCCTTAATTTAGTCCTGGTTTAGTCCTTAGTCAGACCTGGTTTAGTCTTGGTTTAGTCCTGGTTTAAGACTTTAATCTTAATTCTTTACTCTAATTATTTTGTTATCTAATATAATATAATTCATATAATAATAATAATAATAATAATTGTATTTTTTGTCCATAAGGTAAAATAGTTTGAATTAAATTATTATAAAAAATAAAATACTAACTTAATATTAAATTATTATACAAATAGTAAAATCCTTAATTTATATAAGAAATAATCAATTTAATTTTACATAACTGGTTTTAGCCCCGTAGATAAGTCCAGTATTATTTTAATAATTGTAAACATATTATAAACACACCTTATTCAATCCTGTCATAACGTTTCCATTGATATTGTGTCGTGCTTATTATTATTAACTGTTATTATTACACATTTATTACCGCTAATCCGGCTGTGACTGACGTCTTAACTGTCTTGTGTTGTGTTTTTCTTTTTGTTTTTTTCCGTGTGTATATTTTAGGCCTTCCCGCACGGCGTCCTGCAGCCGTTACCAAAGAGACCAGCGCTGGACAAAACCAACGGAGCCTCGTCTCTGTTTAACCCAAACGTTCTGCACTATCAGCAAGCCCTGGCCAACGCACAGCTCCAGCAGCCCGCCTTCTTCCCCACAGGTAAAAACTAAAATATTTAATCTAATATGAGGTGAAAGTGTGATTATCGGGCTTATTTCCCACAAGTAAAAACATAAAAACTAAGATTTTAACTCAAATATGAGGTGAAAGTGTGATTATCAGGCTTATTCCCCACAAGTAAAAACATAAAAACAAAAAATTTAACTCAAATATAAGGTGAAAGTGTGATTATCAGGCTTATTTCCCACAGGTAAAAACATAAAAACTAAGATTTTAACTCAAATATAAGGTGAAAGTGTGATTATCAGGCTTATTCCCCACAAGTAAAAACATAAAAACTAAGATTTTAACTCAAATATAAGGTGAAAGTGTGATTATCAGGCTGATTCCCCACAGGAAAAACATAAAAACTAAGATTTTAACTCAAATACAAGGTAAAGGTGTGATTATCAGGCTTATTCCCCACAAGTAAAAACAAATATTAAATAAAATAAAAAGTGAAAGTGTTGTTTAGGTTTTATTAGGCAGTTGAATACTATCTGTCACCACCAGGGGCGCTCTTTTACCCATTTACAGCAGGCATAACATTAAGATTAGTTTGATTAAATATGTGAAGGTCTAGATCTGGTTTAGACCTGGTGTAGACCTTATTTACCCACTTAAGTTCTGGGCCAGGCCTGGTGCAGTCCTGGTTAGTCACGATTTAGTCCAAGGGTAAACCCGGTTAGTACCTGTTAAATGAGCTTTAGTCCTGGTTTAGACCTTGGTTAGTCATGGTTTAGTCCAAGGGTAAACCTGGTTAGTACCTGTTAAATGTGCTTTAGTCCTGGTTTAGACCTGGTTTAATCGTGGTTTAATTCTGGTTTGAAACTAGTTTGGCTCAGGGTTAGAGCTGTTCTGCTGGTTTAGAATTGGTTTAGACCTGGTTAAGAACTAGTTTAGTCCAGATTTAGTCCAAGGATTAGATCTTCATGTGACTTAGCCCTGGGTTAGTTTAGTCCTAGTTTAGACTTGTTTAAGTCCTGGTTTAGACCTGGTTTAGACTTGGATGGAAATACACATGGTTCAGTCATGGCTTAAACCTGTTTTAGTCCTGATTTATTCCTGGTTTAGTCTTGGTTTAGTCTTGTTTTAGTCCTGGTTTAGTCTCACTTTAGTCCTGGTTTAGTCCTGTTTTAGTCTTAATGTTATGCCTGATTTACTTGCACCAAAATCCAAATTTGAATTTGACCTTTTTAACCGAATGGTTCAGATCTCGTCCTTCGCCCTCGGCCTCCGCTCCCCCTGAGCCCGGTGCCGCGTTAGCTTTCGTTAGCTTGCATTAGCGCATTAGCTTGCATTAGCGCATTAGCTTGCATTAGCGCATTAGCTTGCATTACCTTGCGTTAGCGCATTAGCCTGTAGCGTATGTTGTTCTGTGGTATTTTTCTTGTGCCTGTTTTTGTTTTGCCAAAGTTTAAATTGCCTGAAACTCTGTCCTCCTCCTCCTGCATTTACTCTGTGGACGTCTTAGCCTTCGGTCAAAATCCTGCTTGCAAATATTAATGTTTTACTAACCGCTGTTGTGCATGAGTTAGAGATTATGACATTAAATGAGACAATACGGAACATTACTCACTCACTTCAGTCTAGGAACATGTAGCTGGTCAAAATTACACCAGTTTCTATTTTCAATTCAGTTACATTTTTGTTTTTTGTTTTATGTTTGTATAAGTTTCCAAAAATATCTAGACACGCAATATCTTTAGTCTCATTAAAGCTGCACTATGGAGTTTTCCAGTGGCGTCTCTGTTTTTACTGGAATGTTCCGCAGTTTGGCATTAAATTTAGCAGGTGACTTCACCAAAATAAGTATTTTTATAGGCAATAAAAACTATTATAATTGATTAAATGCAAAATATATGTTTCAACTCATACTGTGGAATGTTACAGGCAAATTAATTTATTTTATTTATTTATTTATCCATCCATTTTTTAAATTTAATTTTTGTAATATTTTAAAATGTGTATTTTTTATAATATTAAATCTTTGTAATGATATTTAACATTTTGTAATAATACACTTTTAAATATTTTTATTATTTTTTGTAATATTTAAAATTTCGTAATAATATTTAAAATTTTGTAATAATATTTTTTCGAATCTTTTAAATTTTGGTAATAGTATTTTTTTTTTAAATTTTAATATTTAACATTTTGTAATAATACACTTTTTGTAATGTTTTAAAATTTTTGTAATATATTTAAACATTTGTAATACAATATTATTTTATAATTTTTGTAATATATATTTTTTTAATAATACAATTTTTTCTATTTTTTTTTGTTTTTGTTGTGACGCACCATCCACCAGAAAAGTGACATAGTGCACCTTTAATTTTTTGAAATAGTTTATTATTATTATTATTTATTATAGTTTTCAGTCACATTTTTATCCTCACAAATATTATTTATTAAGTTATGGTAAAATTACTTATATCTTCCATTAGATTCTCAGAAACTTGTCAGAATTGTCGTGTCAGATTTAGTAAAACTCAGATCAGTCCCAGTTTTGCTGCACGTGTTTCTTCCTCTGAAGTGTAAATACTGTGATAAATAAAGTGACGCCTGATTCTGCCTCTGCACAGTTCAGCCTGATGTGATCTGTGCCATGTTTAACCTTTTACCCTCCTCTATCCCTCCTTTCTCTCCCTCCCTCTTTCATCTTTTTCTCTTTCTCTACTCTCCCTCTCTCCCTCTCCATTTCTCTGTCGCTATTTGTTATCTGTCTCTTAATTCCTTCCTTCTTTTCCGTTCTTTTGCATCTTTCCTGTCCTTTCTCTTTCTCTCTCCTCTTCCCTCTCTTTTCTTCCCCTCACTTTATCCGTCTCTCCCTCTCCTCTTTTCTTTTGGCCTCACTCCTTCTACCGCCCCCTTTTTCACCTCCGCTCCCTCCCTCCCTCCCTCTCTGTCTCCTTTTGCATCTCTTCTTTCCTCTCTCTCCCTCCCCCCGTCCTTTTGCATCCCTCTCTCCTTCACCTCCTCCTTCTCTCATCCCTTCCTCCCTCCTCTCTCTCTCCCTGTGCTCTCTTTTATCCCTCCCTCCTCCCTCGCTCTCTCTCTCTCCTTTTGCATCGCTCCTTTCCACTCTCCCTCTGTCCCTCCTCTGTCCCTCTTTCTCTCTCCCTCTCCTCTCTCATTCTCTCCTCCTCTCCTCTCCTTTCCTCCTCTCCTCCCTCTCCTCCTCCTCTCTCCTCCCTCCTCCTCTCCTCTCCTCTCCTCTCCTCTCTCCTCCTCTCTCCTCCTCTCCTCTCTCCTCCTCTCCTCTCTCCTCCTCTCCTCTCTCCTCCTCTCCTCTCCCCTCTCCTCTCTCCTCCTCCTCCTCTCCTCTCCTCTCTCCTCCTCCTCTCCTCTCTCCTCCTCTCCTCTCTCCTCCTCTCCTCTCTCCTCCTCTCTCCTCCTCCTCTCTCCTCCGCTCCTCTCTCCTCCTCCTCTCTCCTCCTCTCCTCTCTCCTCCTCTGCTCTCTCCTCCTCTCTCTCCTCCTCCTCTCCTCTCCTCCTCACCTCCTCTCCTCTCTCCTCCTCCTCTCTCCTCCTCCTCTCTCCTCTCTCCTCCTCCTCTCCCCTCTCCTCCTCTCCTCTCTCCTCTCCTCTCTCCTCTCTCCTCCTCTCTCCTCCTCTCCTCTCTCCTCCTCTCTCCTCCTCCTCTCTCCTCCTCTCCTCTCTCCTCCTCTACTCTCTCCTCCTCTCTCTCCTCCTCCTCTCCTCTCTCCTCCTCCTCTCTCCTCCTCCTCTCTCCTCTCCTCCTCCTCTCCTCCTCTCTCCTCCTCCTCTCCTCTCTCCTCCTCCTCTCCTCCTCTCTCCTCCTCCTCTCCTCTCTTCTCTCTCTCCGTTTTTTGCATGCTCTCACAGGATCAGTGTTGTGCATGACGCCTGCTCCCAGTCTGGGTAGGTCCACGCCTTCTCTCCTTTAACTCTAACACGCTAACGCCACGGTTCCCATAGCAACACACGCACAACCCATTCAAACACATCAGAACAGAAAGTTTGATTGAAAATCACATGTTTTATTTTATTTCATTTTATTTTAACTGGGACGTGTATTTTCCCAAAACATGAACCAGAAATAACTAGAAAGGTTTAAGGAAATTGTAGTTTTGAAACAATTAAAATTCTTGCTTGGTTAAAGTCGCATTCTGTAACTTTTCTGGGGTCAGCTCCGTCATCTACTTGTTGTCACGGATCGCCTGAAATGTCCCACAGTATGGCATTAAACACATCTATCCCTCTCACTGTATGAACCTGTGTTTTTTAAGCTTTTTTTTTAGCAGTAAAACTGAATGCGATTGAATAAACGTATTTAATGCCACACTGCGGAACATTCCAAGCAACGCGGTCTCCATGGAGACAAGCGGGCGACGGATACTCCATCAGAAAAGTTACGTAGTGCAACTTTAAAATTCAATTTGTCCTTGATTTATTTTCACTTCAATACATTATTTATTTATTTTTTGTAATAATTATTTTATTTTTTGTAATAATATTTTTAAAAATCAAATAATTTAAATTTCTGTAATAATATTTTAAAATGTGTAATAATACTTTTTTAATTGAATAATCATTTTAATTTGTGTAATAACATTTTAAAATGTATAATAATATTTTTTTAATTGAATAATCATTTTAATTTGTGTAATGATATTTAAAGATTTGTAATAATATTCTTTTAAAATCTAATAATTTTAATTTGTGTAATAATATCTTAAATTTTGTAATAATATTTAAAATTTCATAATAGTTTTTTGTAATTTTTTGGTAAATTCTTGTAACAATAATGAATTATTTTAATATTTTTCAGTTATTATCCGTACTTAACTGTCCTTGTGTCCTATGGGAGCCCTGACTGTTTACGCCATTGTTTAAAATCAAACTTTGTCCTCCATCTCGGTTGTTCCTTTATTCTCTTTCACTTACTCTGTCGTTCATGATCAAAACACAAACATTAAAACAAAAAAGTGTGTTTTAGCTCGTAGCGTTAGCATAACATTAGCGTAACGTCGGCTACCGTCACCGTTGTGTTGTGCTGCTGTGATTGGGAAATTTAAAATCACTTTTCCAGAGAAATTCTAATGAAGTTTTGATTTAAAAACATGAAAATGGTAAAAATAAATGAATAAATAAGGTAAAATATGTGAGAGAATTGTTTACATGCACAAAATATGTTAGCTAGCTCGATAGTTAGCTTGTATTTTTGTAGTTTTAGTTGCTCCAATTGGCATTACTGCACTAAAGCTGCACTGTGTAACTTTTCTGGTTGAGATTGTTATTATTGCTTTGTCTGGAATGTCCCACAGTATAGCATTAAACCTTTCTATCTCCATGGAGACCAAACCAGACCAGATATAATATTATTTTTTAACAGATATAATAACAGAACAGATATAATACTATTTTTTATAATGTTTAATTTTGTAATAACATTTTAAATTTTGTAACACGATTTTTTAGAATATTTAATGTAATCATATTTTAAATGTTTGTATAATATTTTTAATTTTGTAATACTATTTTTTTATCGTATATAATTTTGTAATCATATTTTAAATTTTAAACTTTTATATTTTTTACATTTTTCTAATCATAATTTTAATTTTGGTTCTGTTATCCACCCAAACTTACACACTTACTACACAGAGATGCATACATTTAATGCCACGCTGCAGAACATTCCAGGCAAAGCAATAACATCTCCATGGAGACACAACGTTTACGGACTCCCCAGACATTTGAAAAGTTACATAATGAACCTTTAATGAACCTTTGAACTTAACCTCCTTATTTCTTCTCTGGGAAAACCAAAACAAACCCAAATTCTGACCTAAACTTCCTCTTAAACCTGTGATTGTAACCTGCATTTTCCTTTTGTTTTGTTGTTTTTATGACTCCTCCTCCTCCTCCCTCACTCCTCTCCTCTTTCCTCCAAAACAACGATCTCTCTCTTTCTCCTCCGCTTTGCATTGTGAATGGTGCATGTCATTTTTCTCCTCCCGAAAATAACCCAACGTGGCTTGCTGGCGTGTTTTTTTGTTTTTTTTAACCATTTCCAAATCAAAAAACTCCCCCCAAAAACTCCCCCTCGCCTCCATCGCTGTCACCTCCTCCTGCCCCCTTCTGGTTTCTTTCGTGTTATTTTTTTGCTTTATTTTGACCGTTTTTTGGCCCATAAAACGTGAAAAGTCCCACTGATGTACAATGCTCCTCCACCTGCTACTGTCTCGGCAGCATCAGCTCCTCCAGCCAGTGTCCCCTACGCAGCCTCCACCTCAGCCAATCAGGTTTGCTCTTCTTCAGCTGTCTCTCATCGCACACAGCTCTCAACAAGGACGCTCGGACGGGGCGATAACGCGAAAAATCAGCAAACAAAACCTAAAATTACACGATTAAAGCCGCTGGGGACGATTTTTACCGTCAAAAACAGAGCGGGATCATTTCAAAAACAGCTTGTAGTGCTCCAAAGTTACTCCTCGTTTACCTTATGAATCCAGAGCGTCACATAAAGCTAACAGCAACTAGCATGCTAACACGCACTTCCTGATTATCCAACAGTGAAGCAGACCCCAAGAGCTGTGTCTACAATATATCTGTATTGGGGCAAAAAAAAAAAAAAAAGCAAACAAAAGAAAACAGTGACTTTAAACTCGATTCACATTGGTA
This sequence comes from Odontamblyopus rebecca, assembly GCA_030686955.1. Classification (NCBI taxonomy): domain Eukaryota; kingdom Metazoa; phylum Chordata; class Actinopteri; order Gobiiformes; family Gobiidae; genus Odontamblyopus; species Odontamblyopus rebecca. The sequence goes on from CM060675.1 coordinate 4,312,590, forward strand.
GGTTCAATTCTCAAATAAAGTTAAATGAATCAAATTAAATAAATTACACAAATTATATATAAAAATTACATATAAATCAAATATTATAAAGTAAATTTTGCGTAATTTTTTTATGAAGCAAAATCGCTTTAAAAATGTTTGAATCTATAAAAAAAATAGGAAAAGAAGCTCTGTTTAAGTGTTCAAAAGTTCAAACCAGTGCATCCTGCTGTTGTGCCCATGGGCAAGACACTTAACCACTTTGCCCAGTGTAAATGTGGTGTTTTAGTGATTGATGAGTTACAGGAGGTGCCGACGGTGCAAACTGGCAGCCGTCAGTTTGCCTCAGGACGGCCCTGGCAACAGGAAATGTGTTTTTATTATTTGAAATTAACCCGGTAATTTCAGTTTAGTACGACATTAAAAAATAAAAAATAAAAAATCTTAAGGAAAAATAAAATATATGGATTCTATTTTTATTTTTTTATTTATTTGTGCTTTTTTAAAAAACTTTTTTAAATATATATTTTAAAAAACATAATTAAAAAACTGTGAATTTGGAAAAACTATTATTACAAATTTATTATTATTAAAAATTAACAGTAATTTCAGTTTAGTACGACATAAAAAATTTTAAAATGCAAAATCTTAAGGAAAAATAAAATATATGGATTCTATTTTTATTTTTTTATTTATTTGTGCTTTTTTAAAAAACTTTTTTAAATATATATTTTAAAAAACATAATTAAAAAACTGTGAATTTGGAAAAACTATTATTACAAATGTATTATTATTAAAAATTAACTCAGTTTAGTACGACATAAAAAATTTTAAAATGCAAAATCTTAAGGAAAAATAAAAACATGTATAATATTTAGTTATTGTTGTATTCATTTATTCTGCACATATGTTACATATAACACTTCAAAACTCAGTGACTCTGGAAAACTATTATTGCAAATGTATTTTTAGTATTATTAAAAATTAACACAGTAATTTCATTGTCGTACGACCAAAAAAATACTAAAATATAAAAAATCTTAAGGAAAAAAAAACATATGTATAATATTATGTTTAGCTATTTATTTTATTTATTTATTTTGCACATATATAACATATTACAATTATAATAAAGGTGCAGGAAGAGACAAAAAAAGCCTTAGATTAAAGCCTCCACCTTATGAATACATCAAAAATTAACATTATCGCTGTGCATATTAACATTTAGAATATTTTTATAAGAAAATAACCAACATAAGGGTGTAAATTTAATACAATATATGAGTTTTGTGAATTTGATCTTATGGAAATGTGTGTATTTAGTTTATAAACCTTAAACTCTTTACTTTTGCATTGTTATTACAATTAACCAATAAATTATCTGACGTTCCAAAGCGTTTTATTCCAAAAGTAAAAAATAAAATAAAATAAAACCCCTGACATCCCCCCGTATTCCTCCAGTCCTTATTGAGAGCTCTTCATTTGCAGTTGTTGTAGTTTGTTTATGTGTTGCCTCACTTCCTGTTTTTTTTTGTTTTGTTTTTGCATGTTCTTTTAATGTTTTACTTTTGTATTTGTTTTGTTTATTTACCTCTCTCGTTGTTGTCGTCTGAAGCCTCTCCATTCACAGCCCGGGTCCTCGTGTGTTAGCGCTTGTGGCTACGCTAAAAACAACGCAGCTTTAGCCGTGTCGCTAACGCTAACGCCGCTCTTTTAGACTCTGGAAACAGGACGAGAAGATTCACGACTCTCAAACGGACTTTTATTTATTTATTCAGCAGTTTCACCTTCACAGTAACGACAATTTACACTTCAGAACATTTGTACAAGTCAAAAGTAGCAGTAGTAGTTTTATTTAGTTTTAGTGAGTTTGGTTCAGGTTAAGTCCTATTTTAAACTATTTAGTCCTGGTTTAGACCAAGTTTAGCTCTGGTTTAGTCCTGGATTCATTCTACTTTAGTCCTCATGTAGTTCTTGGTTTGGTCTTGATTTAATCCCAGTTTGGTCCTGGTTTAGCCCTGATTTAGTCCTGGTTTAGTCTTGGTTTGGTCCTGGTTTAGTCTTGATTTAGTCCTGGTTTAGTCCCCGGTTTAGTCCCTGATTTAGTCTTGATTTAGTCTTGGTTTGGTCTTGGTTTAGTCCTGTCTTAGCCCTGGTTTAGTCCTGGTTTAGTCCCTGATTTAGTCTTGATTTAGTCCTGGTTGAGTCCCTGGTTTGGTCCCTGGTTTAGTCCTAGTTTAGTCTTGGTTTAGTCTTGATTTAGTCCCTGTTTTAGTCTTGGTTTGGTCCCTGGTTTAGTCCCTGGTGGTTTAGTCCCTGGTTTAGTCCCTGGTTTAGTCCCTGGTTTAGTCCTGGTTTAGTCCCTGATTTAGTCCCTGGTTTAGTCCTGATTTAGTCCCTGGTTTAGTCTTGATTTAGTCGTGGTTTAGTCCTAGTTGAGTCCCTGGTTTAGTCCTAGTTTAGTCCTGGTTTAGTCCCAGTTTAGTCCCTGGTTTAGTCCTGGTTTAGTCCCGGTTTAATCCTAGTTTGGGCCTGGTTCATCCCTGGTTTAGTCTCTGGTTTAGTCCCGGTTTATTTCCTGGTTTAGTCCCGGTTTAATCCTAGTTTGGGCCTGGTTTAGTCCCTGGTTTAGTCCCGGTTTAGTTCCGGTTTAATCCTAGTTTGGGCCTGGTTTAGTCCCTGGTTTAGTCCCGGTTTAGTTCCGGTTTAATCCTAGTTTGGGCCTGGTTTAGTTCTGGTTTGGTCTTGATTTAGTCCTGCATATGGGACGATGGGAGGGCATCTGGCTCTTTTTGGCTGGTCTGAGACGATGACGTAACGTTTGTCCTGGATTGAACTCTTGAAACAGCTGAAAATGATTTACAGGTGACTCCAGGACAAACAAAAGACAGAAGAGAAGGAGAGAAGGAGAGAAAGAAGAGAAACAGACAGAAGAGAGAAGGGAGGGAGGGAAGGAAGGAAGGAAGGAGAGAGTGAAAGGGAAGGAAAGGTAGAAAAGAGACGAGATAGAAGAGAGGGAGAGATAAAGAGGGGGAGGGAGAGAGACAGAGAGAGTGAAAGGGAGGAAGAGAGAGGGAGATAGAAGGAGGAGGGTTTAGTCAAGCGAGAAAGAGGGGGAGGAAGAAGTGAGTGAGAAAGGGAAGGAGAGAAAGCAACAGAGAGACGTGGAGGAGGGAGGGCGAGAGAAAGAAAACAGTAATGAGACAGATGAGGGGGAGGAGTGGGAGAGGAGTGGAAAGAGGGAGGGAGGGAGATAGAAAAGAGTTTGTAGATAGAGAGTGAAAGAGAGAAAGGAATAAAGAGGCAGGGAAGGAGAGAGAGAAATGTACAGGGAGGAGGGGTGAGGAAAGAGAGAGATGAAGAGAGTGAGAGGGAAGTAGAAAAGAAAGAGAAGAGAGGGAAGGAGATAAAGTAATAGTAGACGAGGGGAAAGGAGGGAGAGAGAAAGTAATAAGGAGAGGAGCGAAGGAGAAAGGAGGGAGAGAAAAAGAGAAAGACAGGAACAGAGGAGGGAGAGAGAAAGAAGGAGAGAAGGGGGGAGGGAGAGGAGAACGAGAAGGAGATAGAGAGAAACTGAGAGACAATACGAAAGCGATAGAGAGACAGGAGGTGGAGGAGGGGGAAGAGAGGAAGAGAAATCAAAAGAGTGACAGGGACGGAGAAGGAGGGAGGGAGAAAACAGAGAGAGTAAGAAAGAGAGGAGGGGGAGGGAGAGTGAACGACTGATGAAGGAGAAATAGAAAAGGAGAGAAAGAGAAGGGGCCAGTGGTGTCTGTGTCTGAGCTTTTCCAAAGTGCAGACGTCCAGATACTTAAACGCTGAAGTTACGACAGAAAATTCATTCAGTTAAATTTACTCTCAGAAAAGAAACTGTTTAAGTGCTAAAAACTCACTCGAATCTGTGAAAATTATACTTTTTAAACTTTTTTTTTGAAAAGGTAACAACAGGACATCAAGACTTAAAGCTCACCAGAGTAAGTTTGTGATATTAGAACTTTAAGTGTAAATAAACGTGAGAAAAAGGAGCAAATTTTCTTAGAATCACCTCGTGACATAATCAAACACCAGCAACTACCACCACTGGGTTTTAGGGGTGTCGAAAGTATCGAAAATCAGACACGATATCGAAACTAGATCCTCATTTTTCGCAGGTATCGATACTAAAAAAAAGAAGAGAAATGAAGCTTTCCTGAGCGTGTTTAGAACCAGAACCAGTATGAGAGGCACATAGACGAGTAAACGCCCACGGACCTGGTTTAATTTAGTGTATTTTTGTTTACAAATGTGTTGAAAATAAACCGTCAGACGCTTCAGCAGGTCGAGCAGGTTTACTTTTCAGTTCAGTTAAAAAATGCAGTGGCGTAGATACATGTACCTGCTCTCAAATGTAGTAAAGTAAAAAGTAAAATGTGCTTCAGTAAAGTACAGATACTTCAGTTTTTTACTTACACACCGTCCTTTACTACTTTTAATTCAGATTTTTATGGACAGGATTTCATTTATAAACACGTCTAAATCAAGTAATCCAGGGACTGAACCAGGACTAAACCAGGACTAAACCAGGACTAAACCAGGGACTAAACCAGGACTAAACCAGGGACTAAACCAGGACTAAACCAGGTCTAAATTATGGACTAAACCAGGACTAAATCAGGACTTTCCATTAACGTCACTGTCACTCTCCAAACATAAATCAGCAGTGCCCTCTGCTGTCAGTTCAGTGCATCACCTCCTCTGTGTTCCACTTTATTCAGAATCAGCGTTTTCTCCACAGGTTAATTAGTGAACGACCCTTTAACCTCAGGAGATAATTAAATGTAAATGTGGAGTGGTATTGAGCAGGGACGGGCATTCGATTAAATTTTCTTAATCTGGAAAATTAACGATCGATTTTTGGTTAATCATTAACATTTTATATTAAAATGATCATAATTATTATTACTGTTACTAATCTGCATAAATAAACTCAACTTTACAACATATAAAGATCAGCACTGCAGAGCCGCATCAGTGTGAGATCAGAATGTGTTTATGCAGCTTTGAACATTTGTTTACGTCTTACACAAACTAAACTTAAAACCACACGGCTCATTTGCATAAACTGTAAACGCTGAAAAAAGCCGCTCTTTCCTTGTGCTGCTGCTTCAGCTTCTGTTGGACTAAAGAACTCGACTCAGTGAATATGAGTGTTCTTCCTGTGACAGAGGATGTGCTGCTGATGCTGAGTCTGTTCTGTGCGTATGTCGCGTTGGAGATGCTGCGTAAACAAACCGGGACACTCAAAAACCCGATCATACCCGGGACACTGATGTGCAGGTAAACGCACTCTGAGGAATATAGGGATCTCCAAGGAGCCAGAGCCGAGACGTGGGACTGTGAAGCTCCAGAGTTTGTGCTCAGACGCAGCCTCCACTCCTCAGGCGACGTTACACAGACACTGACATTCAGTTTGTCCATTAAAATGAACCTGATCCACCAAATTCTTAACGATCAATTATCGATTAATCGACTAATCAGCCCATCTCTAGTATTGAGCTACCTCAGTGTATTATTTAAGGAAATACTACTACTGCTACTGCTGCTACTTTGTACTGACAGTTACATTACACAATAAGAAAAGTATTATTATTATTTTGGTAAATACTGCGACACACTTCAGGCTCTGGGACTGAACCCTCAGCCTGTGTCTCTGGTCCAGTTCTCGTCCTGGTTCCGATCTGCAGTGTGGCTGTTAATGTAACTGGCTCATTGACCTGTTTCTCCCTCCTCTCACTCCTCTTCCTCCTCTTCCTCTCTTTCTCTCTTCTATAAACTCTCTTTTTCTTTAGAATAGATTTTTGGTATATTTTTTAAAACTGTTTTTTCAAGATCTGGGTCAAAAAGTGTAATTTAAAGCTCCGATATGACACAAAATTGACTCTTGTGGCGTTTAAGTCGTGTTATAATCCTGTTTCCTCCTCAAAAACAGACCTGGTGTTGTGTTTTGTCTACGTCTCCAAAGCTCAAAACGCTCTGTTCCACCTTGTGATGTCATCATGAAGTGGTAGTTTTCAAGTTAAAAGCGCCTTTTTTTGTGTATAATTTTCTTTTTTTACTTTTTTAAGGTGACCAAATGTACATAATAATTACAAAATAACTTTTTCCATCAGTGTTTTCATGGTGCTACCACATATCCATATACATAGTTTGATTTCTCAGCATATTTTATTTTATTTTATCTATAATTTCTTAGGTTGAGAGAAGAACTCCTCGGTTTAGTCCTGGTCTATTACTAGTTAAAGTCTATCTAGCTTTAGTTTAGTAGAGATCGGCAATTCCAGCGCCGAAATCGTCCAAATTATTCTGGAAAATGAAGGTGTGCGGAGTTTAAAAACACGGTGGAGCACTTCCTGTATCACCGCATGACATCACGAGGTGGAACGGAGCGTTTTCCGTTTGAGTGAATGAAACAAAAACACGACTCCAGGTCCGTTTGTGACGAGGAAACGCTTAAAATCGTTTACATCAACGTCATAACAAAGACGCGCTATGTAACTTTCCTGCTTGTCTCCATGGAAATGCTTTGCCGGGAAAGTTCCGCAGTACGGCATTAAACTTATCTAAGTATCTGCGACGTTATTGTTTAAAAAAATACATAGAAATACCTCGAAAAACTTGCATTCTTGCTGTGAGCGACCTCGCCTCTCTGTAGATCTTACCTCAAGAACTTGTCCAGGTTGTGTCACCTGCTTGTCGCCACGGAGACGGACAGGTTTAAAGCCGTACTGTGGAACAAACAGTGGAGAAAACAGGAAACGTTACACAGTGCACCATTTTTTCCACTGATTTGTACGTTTTGACCCAGGTCCAATACAAGAAATCGCAACGCCACAATTAGACTTTAATAATAAATGTGCGAAAATGTGCAAATTCTGTTTTAAAATAACGATTTCTGAATTTTGTTTTAGATCATCCTGAAGTGAGCCTGGAGAACAAAGACGAAGAAGACTCACTGATGAGCCCCAAACCGGCTCTGTGTAAATACTATATCTCCAACGCCATAGAACTACAGCAGCCTGCATGTTAAAGACTCAGATATCGGTCAAAAAATTACACAAATGTACCTGTAACGTCTCAAAATCTCAAAAATATCCTTATGTACAGTAGATATTATAGACGAAAGGCCATGTTAACCAACCAAAACAGTCATAGTGCTACTTAACGCTGAACGAAACTGTTGAAAACTTTATGATTTTCATCCAGTACCGAATGTCCAGCTGGAGACGACGCTAAACTCCAGACGCCATTTTGTTTTACGTCGTTATTGTAAAAACAAAAACAAACAAAAAACAGACACTTTTCCTCATCGCCGCGACAAGAAGAAGAAGAAGAAGAAATTCACCACGGAAAATCGCCAAAAAAATAATTGGAGAAAGCCAGAGTTCATTATATCATCATAAATTCAGTAAAGATTTAGTGTTAGGAGTTATTTCACGCCCTAAATATGTCAAAATTCTGAAAAAAGTTTGATTGTCGCCATGGCAACTAGAAGAAATTCAGCATGGAAATGTCAAATCGCCCCCCAAAAAAATGGAAAAAGCCACAGTTCACTACACCATATAAAATTCAACAAAGATTTAGTGTTACAACTTATTTCACACTCAAAAATTTCAAAATTTAGAAAAAGTTTGCTTATCACCATGACAATGAGTCATGTCACTGTACTATCAAAAATTAAAGATTTAGTGTTAGGAATTATTTCAAACTTCAAATGGCCAAAATTGAGTTTTGCATCCAATTTAAAAAAAAAAAAATCAAATTTATTTCCATTTCCAAATTCCATTAAAATTTCAGCAAATATCAAATTACCAAAACTGTGGGAAAAGGTTTTTTAGCATACCAAGAAATTCAATATTCAATATTTTAGTGCTAAGAATGATTTTACATTTCAAAATTAAAAAAAAAAACTTTTCTTCATCGCCATTACAACAAGAAAAAATTCAGCATGGAGACATTAAAAAATGTCAAAATTCAGAAAAAGTTTGTTTATCGCCATGACAACGAGAAGAAATTGAGCATGGAAATGTCACATTGCCAAAACAAAATTGGATAAAGCCAGAGTTCACTATAACCTTCCAAAAATCAGCAAAAGATTTAGTGTTAGTGTTGGAATTATTTCACGCCCTAAAAATTTCAAAATTCAGAAAAAGTTTGTTTATCGCCATGACAACAAGAAGAAATTCAGCAGGGAAACGTCAATTGGCCAAAAAAAAAAAAAGGAGAAAGCCACAGTTTATTACATCGTCAAAAATTCAGCAAAGTTTTAGTGTTAGGAATTATTTCACTCCCTCAAAATTTTAGTTCTGAAAATGTTTATTGTTTATCGCCATGACAACGAGAAGAAATTCAGGATGGAAACATCAAATCGCCAAAAAAAAATAAATAAATAAATAATTGGAGAAAGCCAGAGTTTATTACACCATCAAAACTTCAGCAAAGAGATTTATTGTTAGGAATTATTTCACGCCCTAAAAATGTAAAAATTCTGACCCAGTTTATTGTTTATCGCCATGACAACGAGAAAAATATCAGCATGGAAACCGTCAAATGGACAAAATTGAAAAAAATAATAATGTTGGAGTTTATATATAAGAATTACTGTTGCCCTTTAGTTTTTCAAGTTTCCAAAAGCATTTCTTTATCGCCATGACAACAAGAAGAAGATTTCCAGTGTGAAAACGTCAAATCGCCAAAATTGGAACAAAAGCCAAGAGTGAATATGTAGTGTTCAGAGTAATTTTACGCCATTGAAATTTTACAATTCAAAAAGTTTTTCTTCATCGCCATGACAACAAGAAAAAGAAGAAGAAGAAATTCAGCACGGAAACGTCAAATGGCCAAAATTGGAAAGAGACAGTTTTGCATCCAGTTAAAAATAAAAACTTTGGGGGAAAAAAACCCAACAAATTCAGTAAATATTTAGTGCTAAGAATGATTTTACATTTCAAAATTCAAAAAACCTTTTCTTCATTGCCTTTACAACAAGAAAAAAAGTCAGCATGGAGACATTAAATCGCCCAAAATTTGAAAGAAAATCAACAAATATTTATTGTTAAGAAATATTTCCATTAAAATTTCAAAATTCAGCAAAAACTTTTCTTCGTCGCCGTGACGAGAAGAAAATTTTCAGCACGGAAACGTCAAATGGTCAAAATTGGAAAGAGACAATTTTGCATCCAATTTTCCAATTAAAAAATTATTTATATTTCCATTTAACACCAAATCCAGTAAATATTTATTTACTGGATTTATATTATTTAATAATATTTTAAGAATTATTTCACAGCATCCATCCATCTTCTCCCGCTTAATCCTGCTGGGTCACGGGGGCAGTTTACTGCCCAGTACTTATAACACCTGACCCCCCCTTTGAACCCCTCTGCAGGTGGTGAACCCACAGGAGGGTGGACAACATGGCCCTTGATGTTAGTTCATAGGGGTGCGGCCATGTTTTAGGTTGATGGGGGAAACCGGAGCACCCGGAGGAAACCCATCCAGACACGGGGAGAACGTGCAAACTCCACACAGAAAGGCCCGGGTGACCCGGGGATCGAACCCGCAACCGTCTTGCTGTGAGGCCTGAGTGTTGCCACTCAGCCACCGTGCCGCCGTATTTCATGCCATTAAAATTTCAAAATCAACAAAAACGTTTCTTTATCGCCATGACAACACGAAGGAAGGTCAGCACGGAGACATTAAATCGCCCAAATTGGACAGAGCCAGTTTTCAAAAAGTCAACGAATAATGATTGTTAAGCGTTATTTCCATTAAAACATCAAAATAAAATAAAAACTTTTCCTCATCGCCATGACAACAAGAAGAAATCTGCATGGAAACCACCGTCAGCTCATCGAAATTGGAAAGAAGCCAGTTTTTGCATCAAATCCAACAGCTATTTATTGTTTAAAAAAAGAAGAAAATTGTGCACATTTTTTGCATGCAACGAATGAAAGGAGTTTAATGATTTTTTAAGGTCTGCCGGCAGACTCGAAGTTTGGGAATCCAAGCTTGAAAAAGGTTTTAAAAGTGCTAAAATCTGTAAAAGAAAAAAGAAAAAAAAAACATAAATAAAGTGGTGCGTTTGACAAATAAAAAGATATGACTTGAACTTAGGATCAGAGGGCTGCGTCATTCGAACTGTTCTCCCTCGATCACCGAAATCCTTCATGGTAGGAAAAAAAAAAACATTTGTAGAAGAAGTGCCTAAAATCGCTCATCGAAAACATTAAAAAAAAAATCCACATTTACAGAAAAAGTTGCTGAAATTTTGGCAGTTTTTTCAGTTTCATGGACCTTGTTTGAGAAATGTCGTTAAGTGATTTTAAATAAGAAGAAATAGACAAATCAGACTAGCTGTTTTGGTGATGTTCAGAGTGGGAACTTAAAAAGGGGTGTCACGATTCACCAAAATTAAGTTCAACTACAAAATAATGACTTTTGATGCTTCACGCTGGGGGTGTTCTGCCTGTATGTCTTTGTTAGAATCTTCAGCGGTCGCAAACACAGCCCGATAAGTCTTAAAATGGTCTAAAAAACCCATCGTAGTTCCAGAAACATCCGTCGTTTCCGGTCAGATTGCGTTCAAATAAAGCTCACTTCGACGTCTAACTTGAGCAGCAAAGCTTCAGACAGAGTGGTGCCTACTGATAGCGTCACAATGTCGACGACGTCAGCTGCAAAACACAAATAATTTCATTTTTTAGCATAATTTATAATTTTCCGACCACATTCAAACATAAACAAGGGTTTGAGAAGTGTCTTTTTGGCTCTGAAATTGAACCACCAGCTTTTTAATTTGAATTTTACTACATTTTTGTCCCGATTTTGTGCAATTTTGGGTTGTTAACAGCAAATATTCCCAGTTAATATGTTAAATTTTTTTACATTTTAGCTTTTTATTACAAATTCTTAAGAATTAAAGTCTCTGTATGTGGGTTTTAGAGTCTTAAAAATGTGAAAAACAGCTAGCTCCAAAGTTCAGAGCGTCCTAATTATTCACCGCGATGAGTTTTTAAGCGTCTTTTGACAACTAGCATGCTAACTCACACTTCCTGAGTATCTGACAATAAAAAACGCTGATTCAGACAGTACAAAGTGGACAAAAATATGGAAATAAATTGGGTGCAGGACTTTAAAATAATTTCTTTTTGCATCCTAACAGCCTTTTTTTCAGTTCAGTCTTTGGGCAGATCCCTCTTTACCAACTGAGCCACTTGGGGATTTCAATTTAAAAGTTTTGTAATTTATTTTTATTTGTGTTTAATCAAATTTCGGTTCAAAATCGTGACACCCCTGCTTCATTTTTACCATGTTTTTGAGTAGTTTACACAAAGAATGTGAGTGAGAAAAAATTGTATTGTGAAATTGTAATGTTTGTTCAAGTGTCTTTTATTTTGAAAAGTTTTTAGAGATGTTATTTAAAAAGATGAGATGTATTGTCTGATATCTAGGTATGTCTGGACGCGTTCACATTTAAAGAGGGGGTATTATACTGGTTTAATTTAGGTTTTTTTCAGCCTTCTCCCATGTTATAACGTTTTTAAATGTCGTCCCTGCATGTTTGAATAACCTAGTGATCTTTCCCGCACTATTCAAACCCTCCTTATGGTTAAATAAGCAACAATTCTCCATAAATTTACAAAAATGTGCGATAAAACTGCGCACTACGACTTCACAAACCTGCCCAGACTGTGTTGTGATGGCGCTCCGAAGGGGGAGCGACATGGGCGGGGAGCAAAGGGAGCGGAAACGTTATTTGCGGCGAATTTTGCATTTTTAAAACAATAAACGGTAACATGGTGATCTAAATATCTATATTATGGGCAAAAATACCCCCTCTTTAAACAAAAACATCACAATTTAGGCCTTTAGTTTTGGGAATTTTAATTTATTTTTCAAATTTTTTTGGTTGTAATTTCATGGTGCTTGAAATACATTGACAATCCACCATCTCTTTAACTCAAGATATTTTAAGTAAGTTCTTTTCTTATTGTCCGACATACATTATAATAGTTCTGTAACGTTTTGATCGTGGAAGACGGTTTGAAAAAGTTCGATTTTGTTGTTACTTTTGGTCAAATTTTAGTCGAGAAAAATGTTGTATTTTCAGATGAATGTAATTTATTGACCTGTGCTGCGTCCCGTGCGATTGGTCGGTTTGAATCTGTCGGCGAATCAGAGGCGAGGATTTGGGGGAAGGGGCGGGGCTTATGCGGAATTCATGCAGTTGATTGGACGGTTTTTAAAACAAAGAAGATTTTGGTCAAATTTATTTTTAATTTTGTCATTTATAACAGTAGATACCTTTTTATTTGTAATGTTTGATGTACTAAAATTTTGGGAATTTTAAAAAAGTAGAAAAATGTGATTAAATTGTAATATTAAAAGATTAAATGCTGTGTAATAATGTACGTGATGCGATTATTTTCAAACCAAAAAAACATTTAAAGCTGCTCTACTTTTCCAGTGAAGGAAGGTCTGTGGCTTTCTCGTCTCCATGGAGATCTTACTGCTTTCCCCAGAATGTTCCACAGTGTGTCCTCAAACCCACAGTATATTGCGTATTTATTCACTACGTCAAGGTGTTTTATTGCCTTAGAAACGTGCATTCTTACCGTGAGTGGGCTCGCTTCTCCAGTGATCTGACCCCTACCTTGGCCCAGTGGCATCGCCTGCTTGTCTCCGTGGGAATAGTTTAACGTTTAAAGCCATACTGTGGAATATTCTAGGCAAAACAATAGTATTTACATGCGGGAAAAAGCAGTTGCGTACCTTCCGCCGGAAATACTGCATCGTCCAGATTGAGTTGTGGGATAATTTTGTTTTTTAAGATTTAAGATTTAAAATTTTCATAATATTTGATCACAATTTTCTTCCTAAACTGCATGAACGCGCCGTATAACCCGTGAAACGTACAGCCTCCTCTTCCTGGCCTCCGATTGGCCCAAACCGATCACATGACGCAGCGACGCCCGCACAGCTATAGCATTGTGTTGTTGGAAAAAAATGTTAATTGTATAGAAAACATTTTACCAAAAAAATCTCTATAAAAGTTAAAAAAAGATGTAATTTTCACTGTAGTATGACGATAATGGGTATTTTTGTAAATGATGTAACCAGGTAGACTGTAAAAAAGCAATTTCACTTACAAATATTTTCTTTATAGCGGAAAACATCTGTACTTGTAACACTAATAGATTTCAAATGTGGATGTTACATAGTTTATATATATATGGATATTACAGATAATATTAAGACGAAATCATTTACAAATTATATGGCTTTTTTTTGGGTTCCACTGCTTAATTCACTGTATCACGAAAAAGACTTGCACTTTTGTATCGTAACGGGACATTTTGAAGGAGCTGTATGTACGATTTTTGAGTTTAAATATCGAAAACATGAGTTAAAAATGTTCAAATCTAATAGAACTTTTACTTATAACAATAGTAATGCAGATTTATTGTTAATTATACTGTTTTTTGGGGCTTTTGGATGATTTATTTCTGTTATAATTTGGTGTTTTGGTTCAAGACAATTGCAACGGCCACTACCTTTGCACCTCAGCGAGTGAATTCTGGAGGTTTCGAGCTTTCATTCATTCATTCATTCATTCATTCTGCAGGTTAAGCCTCTGGAGACACAGGGTTTATTGCGTTTATGATTATAGGGACTTTATTACAGACTACATACAGCTCCTTTAAGGTTTTTTATGGTCTACTTTTGTGCTTCTAAAGTTTAAATGTGTGTTGAGTTTGCAAAAATGGGTTTACAAATCTCTAAATTACAACACTGACCTTTTTATTTTTAATTTTGTCATTTTGACAGCCATAGATGTCTTGTTAACGGATCAGAAAATCTTTTATGAAGCTTCAAAATTGGGTAAAAAGGTAAAATTATATGTTTATTTCAAAGTTAATATTTCATTCTTGGTTTTGATGTAATGTAGAAAACCTGAACAGCAATAATATGGTTTAAAATTATAACTGATGGCCGAATTTAAACACAATAATAGTAGCTGCCTGTATATTTGACTTCCTATGTAAACATAATACACACAAATATAGAAATTTCCTTTAAAATCACATGTAAACAGGCTCTTTTTATACTTAATTTGCTGGAAGACGTTTGGAAACATGCGAATGACGACTTTCGGTGTAGTTCCCGACGCTGGGCATGTGATAAAACACAACCTGGAAAAGCTTTCCAATTGGATTTCGAAGTCACTCAAAGGCAGTTGGTGGAAACTGTTGATCGGACGAATAAAACGGAACGCCACAAGGACGTCTTTTTATTACGTTAGACAAATTATAATACACAAATTAATAGGCAATTTAGAAAAGGAAGAAAGAATGGATACAATGACATCTAGATGAAGAAAACCGGGACATTTTCTTCCAGATTTTCCAGATTTGGTCAAACAACAGAGCCCAAAAAAACCAACAGAGCCCAAAAGAACCCAATAGAGTCCAACAAAAGAACCCAACAAAAGAGCCCAAAAAACCCAACAAAGCCCAAAAGAACCCAGTAGAGTCCAACAAAAGAATCCAACAAAAGAGCCCAACAGAGTCCAACAAAAAACCCAGCAGAGTCCAAAAGACCCAACAGAGTCCAACAAAAAACCCAGCAGAGTCCAAAAAACCCAACAGAGTCCAACAAAAAACCCAGCAGAGTCCAAAAAACCCAACAGAGTCCAACAAAAAACCCAGCAGAGTCCAAAAAACCCAACAGAGTCCAACAAAAAACCCAGTAGAGTCCAAAAAACCCAACAGAGTCCAACAAAAAACCCAGCAGAGTCCAAAAAAACCCAACAAAAGAACCAAAATAACCCCAAAAAACCCAACAGAGCCCAACAAAAAAGTCCAAAAGAACCCAGTCCAAAGGAAGTCGTCACCCGCACGTCTTCTGGTGTTGTGAAGTAACCGTGAATAAAGCCCATATCTACAATTAAATTTTTGCTTTTGTATAAATTCTAAAGCCATAATAATGAAAACACACAGTAGTAAATAACAGAATCATAAGAGTAGACCTTAAAGCAAACCCATAATATTTCATTCATAAATATTACTTACAACTCGCTGCATGGATAGTTACTTTATTACTTAAAAAACCTTGAATGTTTATTGAAAAAAATGTACAACTCAAGCCTCTTATTTGACCCATTTTAATTTAAACAAAAGACTTTTTAACGTGTGGATCTGTTTTGACTGATGGTTCAGATGTAAAGCACTTTTGGAACAACTTTGCCTTATCTCAGTGCGGAAAAACGGTTGAAAAAGCTCTTAAAGAAAAGACTTGAATGAAAGATTTTAACTGCAAATCCAACGCTAAGTTCATTTCTGTTCGTTTTAAAGAGGGGGTATTACGCGTGAATCGACTTTTTGGAGATTTTTCCTTGAAAACACGTCCGAGGAGGTTTGAGATGCTCCCTGTACACTTCAATTTCACAAATCTGACTCGATACAGGAGTTTTATAACATTTTCAAAACAATAAAAGGTAAAATGGTGATCTAAATAAGCGTAATCCCTCCTCTTTAAGCTCAATTTGAACTGCAGTCTCTGGTTTCTGTTTCTATACGACGCTGTCTCATTGCCTTACGTACAATGGACCTGTAATTGCAGCTTTCGCCACCAGAGGGCGCCACAGAATCAAGACTGCGAGTGCCATTTTAAGTTTTTGGGTTTTTTTTGGTTTGGTTTATATTTCCCCCCAAAATTGAAGAATCACTGAACTCGTTGTAATCATTTAATGTGTTTTTTGCATATACTTTGTGCTCTTTTATGTTCTATAGTCGAATGTTTTGGTTAAAGCAGGATAGTGTAAGATTTATGGAAAGAGAAAAATAAAGAAATTAAATATGGATTTTGTCTCGTCTCTTGTCGTTTAAGGTTGTGAAAAGTATCAAAAATCAGATCTAATCGATGCTAAAACGAGTATCGAGACTAGATCCTCGTTTTTCGCAGGTTTCGATACTAAAAAAGTCCCGTTTACAGGACAAAAATTACAATTATCTACAATTTAGTGTTGAAACTCACATTCTATTGTCTTGTATTGAGTCTGTTATCAAAATATATTGTCGAAATGTTCCTCAGTATGGCATTAAACTAACATCTTGCATTTATCCAGTTACAGGTTTAACATAAATCCATGCATTCTCACTGTGAACGGGCTCGCCTCTCCGCAGATCTGAGCTCCAGTGTGGCTCCGGAAGCGTCGTCTGCTTGTCTCCGTGGCGGTAGATCAGTGTAATGCCTGTTGGAAACCCTACCAGAAAAGTGACGTAGTGAAGCTTTAAGTTAATATGTATGTCGGAAATGAAAGGAAACGAGTCCAGAATTTAAGTTGTGAAAAAAAAACTCCGCTTTTTGCCAGCAGGAGGCGCAAGAACTCAACAAGAAGAAAGAAAGCGGTACGCAGTTTAAATCAGACTAAAAACAATAGCTGCAAAATAAACACAATTTGAAATGATCTGAATGACGCAAGTGAAGTTAAACAGGCTTTAAGAACACAGAGGAGCGGCTCTGAATCGCCACCTGATGACGTCATAAGGTGGGACTGAGCATTGTGAGCTCTTGAGAGTAACGTGACCAGATTTTCAAAATAAAAAACTGGGACATACCTGGTTTGTGGTGGTTGGTAATAATAAAAATGTGAAACGAGTGCGTAATTATGGAAAAGTGTTACGGCACTAATGTGAGTCACTATAGTCACATTTTCTTTGTGTTTTGGTTGTTTTTAAGCAGCTTTTTTGCATTTCACCTAAACAAATGACAGTTTATGCATCTTTTTACTGTTGGCAGGGATCAGATTGGTCAAAAATAGTGAAATTTCTTGTATAAAACTGGGAAAAATCACTGTTTCTTTGGATAAATCTGCTGGGACAGGGGACACAGGGCTCCAAACAGGGACTGTCCCGGGTAAATATGGACGTCTGGTCACGCTACTTTAGAGGCAAACTAAATACACAGGATTATATTTGTGATTTAAACAAACCCAGAGTGAGCAGACGTCTCTATTTACCCGGGACAGTCCCAGTTTTGAGCCCTGTGTCCCCTATCCCAGCAGATTTACCCAAAACCAGTGATTTGTCCCAGTTTTATACAAAAACTTTCCTATTCTTGACCATTCTGATCCCTGCCAACAGTAAAGAGAAGCATGAGGTGCCATTTGTTGAGGTAAAATACAGAGAAGCTGCTTAAGAACGACCAAAACCCAAAGAAAATGTGACTATCCTGACTCACATTAGCACAGAGTACACAGCCAGATGTATGTACCGTAATGAATTTTAGGGGACCCCAGGAAGAAGAGCTAAATAAACTAAAGTAAATAAACCCAAACCAGGGATGTCCCAGTCTTTTATTTTGAAAATCTGGCCTCCCTAAACCAAACCCAACTCCAGCAGGCTGTGTTTTTGATAAAGAAACGTCAGGTTTTTATAAAAGTTTTGCCTAATATGGTGTTTTGATTATCCAGTTTGTTTTCCATGAAGTCAAAAGGCAAAAATGTAGAAGAAAAACGTCGCAGAAGACAGGAAATGGTGATGTAAACAAACTATTAACATGCGAGCAGCGCTGCTGGACAGATGTGAGCCTCACTGAAGACTCACACATGCAACATTATAAGGTAAATACTGACACTAATGCTGAGTTTGACCACTTCCTGTTTGTACAAAGGGTTTACACTTGTAATATGTTATAGCCTGAAAAGAGCATAGAATAAAATCATATCTACAGTAGTTTAAAGCTCCAATATTACACTAAACTGACTCTTGTGAGCTTTAAATGTTGTTTAATCATTGAAAACAGACCTGGAGTTGTGTTTTGTTCATTCACACATTTAAATAACACTTTATTATTAGTCCGTTTACATCTCCAAAGCTTAAAACGCTCTGTTCCACCTTGTGATGTCATGAAGTGGTAGTTTTCAAGTGAACAGCTTCTTTTACCTTTAGTTCATTACAAATTTTATTTAAAAAAAAAATCCAGGTCTGAAGTGATCCAAATGATTCTCGTGAAGGTGTGTGGGGTTTAAAGAGACAGTGGAGCACTTCCTGTATCACCACATGACATCACAAGGTGGAACAGAGCGTTATACGTACGCAGGTTTGTGAGTTAAACACGTGTGAATGAAACAAAACACAACTCCAGGTCTGTTTTTACCCACAAGAAATGTTACATAGAAAATAAGAACTTAAAGAAACTTTCACAATAAAAGAGACGATGCAACATTATTATTCTTTGGTTTTCTTGTTCTTATTTAATTTATTAAAGTTAAAGAGTTAAATCGAGCTTTATTTTATATTTCTATTGGATGTGTTTGATTTGTATTTGTGCAGCACTTTGGAGACGGTTTATGAAGTAAAGTGGATTAGATAAAACTATTATGGCACAGCTGACAAATATGTGACCAAGACAAGGCTTTAAGTCCTGGTTTAGACCTCAGTTTAGTCCTGATTTAGACCTCAGTTTAGTCCTGATTTAGACCTCAGTTTAGTCCTGATTTAGACCTCAGTTTAGTCATGATTTAGATCTCAGTTTAGTCCCTGGTTTAGTCCTGATTTAGACCTCAGTTTAGTCTCTGGTTTAGTCCTGATTTAGACCTCAGTTTAGTCCCCGGTTTAGTCCTGATTTAGATCTCAGTTTAGTCCTGATTTAGACCTCAGTTTAGTCCCTGATTTAGACCTCAGTTTAGTCCTGATTTAGACCTCAGTTTAGTCCTGATTTAGACCTCAGTTTAGTCCTGATTTAGACCTCAGTTTAGTCCTGATTTAGACCTCAGTTTAGTCCCTGATTTAGACCTCAGTTTAGTCCCTGGTTTAGTCTCAAAAAAGAGTGTGATATAGATTTATGAATTGAATTTAAATAACAGCTACAAAAAGTACAATTTGTATTCTGCGAGAGGCTGTTTTAGAATCAGTTTGGTTTTCTATCCAGTCCCACAAAAATGGAAAAAAATCCATGTATATAACTTAATAATTATCTTTTTATCTCTTACACAAATTGGCCCCAGCTCACTTCATATATTTTTTTCTCCAAATATTCAATAGTATAAACAAAAACATCACTAGAAGCTTCAGGGTTCATATGTTCACAGGGATCAACATCTTCATTAGGATGAAAATATACAAATAGACAAGTGCAAATGTACAAAAATAAATCAATACAAACAAATAAATAAATAAATAAATACAATACAAAGTGCTTTTGTCTTCACGGCTTTGGGATTTGTGCAGTAATTTAGAGAATTTACTGTATATTAAAGGACAAAAGGGCGTGAAATACAACAAATTTGGCTTTGTGACGAGAAAATTTACAGCAATGGACATGAAACTTTGACAGGATTAAGTTCAGCACAGACATATTTTTGCAGGAAAATCATGTTTTATATTAAATTATAGGTTTGTAAGAAGCTTTCTCTTCACTAACACAAATATGTCATTCTAAAACATGTGAGTGTGTGACAGAAAGAGCAAAGATTATTTATGTTTAAGAGAAATTTTTGCAGGATTTTGCGGTTTTTCAGGCGTTTCTCACGAGTCTTATTAGTTACAGAATATTTTCTAGACAAAATCTCTCTTCAGAAACACCCATAAATATTCTTACGTCGTTTACGTCTCGTTTAATCGCCCAATCACGTGCACTAATCGGGGCTCATTTTCCGCTGTGTTTTCTCTTTTTTTTTGTTCCAGGAAATACCTAGTTGCATCCACGGATTCTGAGGCAAGAAGAGGAGGCGACCGGAGCCGAGAGCCGAGCGGAGGAGAGGCGTGGATTCGCGCAGACAGCCCCTTGCGTCTCCCTTTTTTTTTTTTTTTTTTTTTTTTTTACCGCATTTAAACCCTCATTTCATCTTTTCAGGCGTTGTTTTCGCGTGTAAACCCGCGGCTTTCGCGTCCATGGCTCGTCCTGGCGCGAGGAGACAATGCGTACCCGCGTGTTGAGCTGATTTGACAATGGTTTGCGTGTGCGTAATGCGATGTGCGGCACCGCGGAGTCTATGAATAGCGCGTTTTTGTGCGTTATGGACGGTCTGCCTTCAAGATAGCGTGGGAATCCTGTCGTAAACATGCTTCGTGCGAGGTTTTCCCGTGATAAAGCCGCGCGTAAAGACTGATTTTCGGGGGGATTTTGGCCATGCGGGAATACAAAGTGGTGGTTTTGGGGAGCGGTGGAGTTGGCAAATCGGCGCTCACGGTTCAGTTCGTCACCGGGACTTTTATAGAGAAGTACGACCCGACGATAGAGGATTTCTACCGGAAGGAGATCGAGGTGGACTCGTCGCCGTCGGTGCTGGAGATCCTGGACACGGCGGGCACGGAGCAGTTCGCGTCCATGCGGGACTTGTACATCAGGAACGGCCAAGGGTTCATCCTGGTCTACAGCCTGGTGAATCAGCAAAGTTTTCAAGACATCAAACCCATGCGAGACCAGATCATACGAGTGAAAAGGTGAGATTCGGATTAGAAACTGGACTCTTGTGAGGTTTAACTCGTGTTTTTATGTTGTTACCTCCTCAAACACAGACCTGAAGTTGCGTTTTTTATTCAGAATGACTCAAAATGCTCTCGTTTCAGCTCATTTGACCTTTAATTCAGAAGATATGGGCGATTCCAGGGTTGTTAAATGATCCAAATGTTTCTAGTGAAGGTGTGTGGAGTTTAAAAACGCAGCGGAGCACTTCCTGTATCACTGCATGACGTCACAAATTGGAACTGGAAGTGTTTTCGGTGTGAGACAAGAGGGTTTGCGCATGTTTAAACGTGTGTGAACGTGTAAACGACTCCAGGTCTGGGCAACATTCTAATAACGTAGATCAGAAAATAGTGGAGCACGGGCACGTTAAAGCCACAGTACGTAACTTTTCTGGTGGAGGGGGGTCCGCTACCTGCTCGTCTCCATGGCGATGTCATTGCTTTGCTTGGAATGTCCCGCGATAGAGCGTTCAAGGTGCCTGTTTTCCGCTTATTTTTATTTTCTAATGCGAAATAACGCCTTCATAAACGTGTGAGTGGGCTCGCCTCTCCACAGATCTGACCTGTAACTACCAGGATTAAACTAGGACTAAAAAGCAGGATTAAAAGAAAGATTAAACCAGGTCTAAACCAGGACTAAACCAGGAATAAAACAGGAATAAACATGGACTGAACCAGGACTAAAGCAAGACTAAACCAGATCTAAACCAGGACTAAACCAGGATTAAACAAGGACTAAAATCAGGATTAAATCAGGACTAAAGCAGGTCTAAACCAGATCTAAACCAGGACTAAACCAGGATTAAACCAGGACTAAAATAAGCACTAAACCAGGTCTAAACCAGGATTAAACCAGAATGAAACCAGTATTAAACCAGGATTAAACCAGGACTAAACCAGATCTAAATCAGGTCTAAACTAAAACTAGAATGTCCCACAGTAGAGCATTTCAAGTTGCCTGTTTTGCGCTTAGTCCATTACAGCCGTTTTCATTCGTTGCTAATGTGAAATAATCCCTTCGTAAATGTGAGTGGGCTCGCCTCACCACAGATCTGACCTGTAACTTTCCCCGGGGTGTCGCCTGATCGTCTCCATGGAGATTGTTTCATTGTTAAGTTACATAGTGCGACTTTAAAATGTTAAGACGTAAATGTTTTTAGAAGATTTTCATACAGAATACAGATATATGATGTCATTTTTCTCGAGGTGAAATTGCTTTGCCTGGAATGTTCCGCAGTGTGGCATTAAACTCCATGGAAACGGGCGAGTGGCGTCACCCGCAGGCCGAGTTAGAGCAGGTCAGATCTGTGGAGAGGCGGGGAGCAATGATGTACAGTAACAGGGCATGTTTCCAGTTAAAACAGTGCAAGGTCTTAATGGGACAAGATTCCAAAGCAAAGCATTAACATCGCCATGGAGACGAGCAACTCTCAGACCCTGGACACGAAAAGTTACACAGTGCAGCTTTGATTTTCAAATGTGTTTTTTGCTGGAGCATAAAGGCGTTTCCAAATAATGCAGTAATCATAAGAACAAAACCAGACAAAATTAGACTAAACCAGGACTAAACCAGGACTAAATGAGGATTAAACCAGGACTAAACCAGGACTAAATGAGGATTAAACCAGGACTAAACCAGGACTAAATGAGGATTAAATGAGGACTAAACCAGGACTAAATGAGGATTAAACCAGGACTAAACCAGGACTAAATGAGGATTAAACCAGGACTAAACCAGGACTAAATGAGGATTAAATGAGGACTAAACCAGGACTAAATGAGGACTAAACCAGGACTAAACCAGGACTAAATGAGTATTAAACCAGGACTAAACCAGGACTAAATGAGGATTAAACCAGGACTAAACCAGGATTAAATCAGGACTAAACCAGGACTAAATGAGGATTAAATCAGGACTAAACCAGGACTAAATGAGGATTAAATCAGGACTAAACCAGGACTAAACCAGGATTAAATCAGGACTAAACCAGGACTAAACCAGGACTAAATGAGGATTAAACCAGGACTAAATGAGAATTAAACCAGGACAAAACCAGGACTAAATGCCACACTGTGAAACATTCCAGGCAAAGTGGTCACATCTCCATGGCGACCCCCCCACTGCTCCTGTGGAGAACCTGACGATGACGCAGCCTGACGTTTCACACTGGGGACGACATTTCGAAAAACGGCGAGTCGTGCGTGAAATAAACTGAACTGCGGGCGCGTGTTTAGTCCACAGGGGGCGGTAGTGAGTCCTGCAGGATTTGACGGTCAAAAAATATGATTTGTTTTTGTCATAGTTTCAGAATTTGCGCCGGAATTTATAGAACTCTACGAGAAATTCACTGTTTTTAAAGAAATCCACAAACTTCTGATCCACAAATGCTGAAATTTCTCAGCTCCAGAAACCTGTCATATTAATCTTATGACTTTAATACGTCGTTGCGATGTCTAGAATGTTCCGCAGTGTGACTTTAAACAGCTCTACTTCATGGTTTTATAGTGACGGACCCCTAACCAGAAAGTTACACAGTGCAGCTTTAACTATAACCCAACAAATCTGCAGCCTGACACGTATAAACGCCATATAAATGTGATATTATTCCTTTGTTTCTAAAATGAACCCGGTGACCTCCGTGTCGGTGACGTCACTTTCGCGCCGACACTTTTATGGCCGCAGAAGAAGAAGAAGAAAAAGAAGAAGAGGCGGTGATGTCGTGGTGAAAGGGCTTCTGGGAAATCTGCTGAAATGAGTCACGGCGTATTAAAGAAATCTCACCACCTGCTCACACGGAGACATCAATATTTCAGAAGCTCCGTCTGGAGAGAGGGAGGGACAGAGAGAGGGAGGGAGAGAGGGAGCGAAAGAAAGAGAGAGGAGAAAGAGGGAGGGAGGGAGGAAGAGAGAGAGAGGAGAAAGAGGGATGCAGAGAGAGAAAGGAGAGGGGAAAGAGGGAAGAGAAAGGGGAATGGGAGAGAGGGGAGAGAGAGAAAAGAGGGAGGGAGGAGAGAGGAGAAAGAGGGACAGGGGAAAGAGGGAGGGAGGGAGAGAAAGAGAGGAAAAAGAGGGAAGGAGAAGGGAAAGAGGGAAGAGAAAGGGGAACGGGAGAGAGAGAAAAGAGGGAGGGAGGAGAGAGGGGAAAGAGGGAGGGAGAGAAAGAGGAGAAAGAGGGAAGGAGAGAGGAGAAAGAAGGAGATAGAGAGGAGAAAGAGGGAAGGAGAGAGGAGAAAGAAGGAGATAGAGAGGAGAAAGAGGGAAGGAGAGAGGAGAAAGAAGGAGATAGAGAGGAGAAGGAGGGAAGGAGAGAGGAGAAAGAAGGAGATAGAGAGGAGAAAGAGGGAAGGAGAGAGGAGAAAGAAGGAGATAGAGAGAGAGGAGAAAGAGGGAGGGAGGAAGGAAGAGAGAGAGAGGAGAAAGAGGGATGCAGAGAGGGGAAAGAGGGAAGAGAAAGGGGAACGAGAGAGAGGAGAAAGATGGAGAGGAGAAAGAAGGAGATAGAGAGGAGAAGGAGGGAAGGAGAGAGGAGAAAGAAGGAGATGGAGAGGAGAAAGAGGGAAGGAGAGAGGAGAAAGAAGGAGATAGAGAGGAGAAGGAGGGAAGGAGAGAGGAGAAAGAAGGAGATGGAGAGGAGAAAGAGGGAAGGAGAGAGGAGAAAGAGGGAAGAGGAAGGGGAATGGGAGAGAGGGGAGAGAGAAAAGAGGGAGGAGAGGAGGAGAGAACTTAATTTGGTTTTGGATTTGAATTTAGTGAAATACAGAGGTAGAAAGTAACTCAATTTGGACACTATTATCACCGTTATCACTACTACTGTTACTACAGTGTCGGGTTACAGTAACGGAACTAGTTTTTCCGGTTAAAAATAATGTAACGCACGACTACTGAAAATG
The DNA here is from genome assembly GCA_030686955.1 of Odontamblyopus rebecca. Taxonomy (NCBI): domain Eukaryota; kingdom Metazoa; phylum Chordata; class Actinopteri; order Gobiiformes; family Gobiidae; genus Odontamblyopus; species Odontamblyopus rebecca. Next base: position 4,336,970 of record CM060675.1, read on the forward strand.
TGATAAAAAACGCAGTTCCCTTTTCACTTGGGTGATGACCTCACGGCCCCGGGGAGAGGCCTTCACCTCCAGCCCTTTTTCACCCAGAGCCGGTCGCGGTGCCTCGGAGGAAGTGCGCTCAGCCCAGACACACCCGGGGAGAGCTCCCTCGAGGGGAGAGCTCCCTCGAGGGGAGCGCTCCCTCGAGGAGGGGAGAGCTCCCTCGAGGGGAGAGCTCACTCGAGGGGAGAGCTCCCTCGAGGGGAGAGCTCCCTCGAGGGGAGCGCTCCCTCGAGGAGGGGAGAGCTCCCTCGAGGGGAGAGCTCACTCGAGGGGAGAGCTCCCTCGAGGGGAGAGCTCACTCGAGGGGAGAGCTCCCTCGAGGGGAGAGCTCACTCGAGGGGAGAGCTCCCTCGAGGGGAGAGCTCCCTCGAGGGGAGAGCTCCCTCGAGGGGATCCTCCCGTTCCTCCCCCGATTCCCCACCGGGCACAGAGCCGTTTACCTCCGAACAGTTTCACCTCCTCTTGAACTCTCTGTTCAAAGTTGTGGTGGAGGTAAACAGTCTTTGACCATCGTCTGTGGACTGTTTAATCTGTGGATTTTGGAGGCTACGACTTCTGCCAATAAACTACTGAGGATTTTCTGACTCATTTATGGAAGACACGAGTTAGAGACGCACAGCCCTTAAACAGGGCAAGTGTAGCCACTACTATTACTATTACTACTACTACTATTACTACTACTATTACTGCTGTTACTACTACTACTACTACTATTAGTACTGTTACTACTGTTACTACTGCTATTACTACTACTACTATTAGTACTGTTACTACTGTTACTACTACTACTACTACTGCTGCTGTTACTACTACTATTACTACTCTTACTATTACTACTACTACTATTAGTACTGTTACTACTGTTACTACTACTACTACTACTACTACTACTACTGCTGTTACTACTACTGCTGTTACTACTACTATTACTACTACTACTATTAGTACTGTTACTACTGTTACTACTAGTAATACTGTTACTACTACTATTACTGCTACTATTACTACTAATACTATTACTACTACTGTTACTACTACTACTATTACTACTACTACTACTGCTGCCACTACTATTACTGCTACTGTTACTACTACTATTACTACTACTACTATTACTGCTACTGCTCTGTTACTGTTACTAAACGATTCTAGTGACAGTTTATGGAGTTTAAAAACACAGTAGAGCACTTCCTGTATCACCACATGACATCACAAGGTGGAACGGAGCGTTTTGGGGCTAAATCTGCAGAGTTTGTGCGTTAAACGTGTGAGGAAACGACATGAGAACAGATCAGAACATGGTGTAAAATAGGAGCTTTAATACAAACTCTGGTCAGTGTCAGATTTCTTCCTCTGAAATCTGCTCCAAACCACATGTTTTTACTCCCAGAGGATTCGCTGATCCTTACACGACTCTTTGTGGAGTTTCTGGTTGGTTTTGTGTGTAAAGTCTGCACGTACAGGCCGGTTTTTGGCTCGTGTTTGCTGGTTTGAAAATACAGTGTTGTTGTTGCGGCTCTGAGCCTCTGTGTTTCCCGTAGAGTCTGTGAAAACAGATCATCTCCTGTTCTGTGTCTGTACCTGAAAACCACACAAACACTAAACTTTACAAACATAATAAACCCATATAAGTCTGTATATTCACAAAAACTTTATATTACGAACGGGACGAGGCACAATTTACACAAGACCAGATACGAAAAAAAAGCAAATGGTGAAAATATTGTATCGAGGGATTTTTATATCATTACATTTCAACTAAATAGGCTGTTTTAATCCTGGTTTAGTCCTGGTGTAGTCCTGGTTTTAGTCCTGGTTTTAGTCCTGGTTTAGACCTGGTTTAGTCCTGGTGTAGTCCTACTTTAGTCCTGATTTTAGTTTTGGTTTAGACCTGGTTTAGACCTGGTTTAGTCCTGGTGTAGTCCTGGTTTTAGTCCTGGTTTTAGTCCTTGTTTAGTCCTGGTTCAGTCCTTGTTTAGACCTGTTTTAGTCCTGGTTTAATCCTGGTGTAGTTCTGTTTTAGTCCTTGTGTAGTCCTGGTTTAGACCTGGTTTAGTCCTGTTTTGGATCTGGTTTAGACCTGTTTTAGTCCTGCTTTAGTCCTGGTTTAGACCTGGTTCAGTCCTGGTTCAGTCCAGGTTTATTCCTGTTTTATTCCTGGTTCAGTCCTTTTTTAGTCCTGTTTTAGCCCTGGTTTAGTCTTGGTTCAGTCCTGGTTTAACTCTGGTTTAGTCCTGGTTTAGACCTGTTTTATTCTTGATTTAGTCCAGGTTCAGTCCTGGTTTAGACCGGGTTTAGTCCTGGTTTAGTCCTGGTTTAGACCTGTTTTATTCTTGATTTAGTCCAGGTTCAGTCCTGGTTTAGACCGGGTTTAGTCCTGTTTTAGTCCTGACTTTTAAAAAGTCATTCACTGTTTTTGCTTCTATATTTTTACAGACTCCTGTTTTAATGTCAGATTTTGTAGATGGAAAAGTTTAAGTTTATTTAAGTTAAGCTGTTGTTGCTCTTTCAGCTCTTTCAGTTCTTTCAGTTCTTTCAGTTCTTTCACAGTTCATTCTTTCTTAAAATGGTTCAGTTCTGGTTTGTAGTAAAGTTTTGCAGAATCTGAATCCTAAATCGAGCTCATTACTGAATCCTCGCGGGACTTTTCAGACGTCCTCTGTGGGTTTAGCGGGATTTAATTGCTCTAATCGTCCACACTGTTTGAGCAGAGGGAACGGAGCCTCACACACGATAATGGAACTCACGAATAACGAGCCAAGAAGAAAGAAAAGCAAAAACATGAGACACGATTGTAGAAAGAGAAGCTGGTGTTAGGACTGTTTGGAATCTGAGTGTCGTTCATCGTTTTTCAATGTAAAACTAAAAATAAGAAAACGGGGGGAAAAAGAAACTTCTTTTCTTCATGATTTGTCTCCAAAACCAAACTGAAAAAAACAGATAATGATTCATTTCCCACTTCCCAAACCAAAATCCTGGTCCAGGACTGAACCAGGACTGAACCAGGTCTAAACCAGGTCTAACTTTACATTTAAGTTGTGGCTATTTTATATTTGTTATTTTTTTTTATATCTCACATCAGGAGAAGTGGGTGGACTGCCCTGGTCCTGATTTAGACCTGGTTTAGGCCTGGTTCAGTTCTGGTTCAGTCCTGGTTTAGCTCTGGTTTAGTCCTGGTTTAGTCCTAGTTTAGCCCTGATTCAGTCCTGGTTTAGTCCCGGTTTAGACCTGCTTCAGTCCTAGTTTAGATCTGGTTTAGTCCCAGTTTAGACCTGGTTCAGTCCTAGTTTAGATCTGGTTTAGTCCCAGTTTAGACCTGGTTCAGTCCTAGTTTAGATCTGGTTTAGTCCTGGTTTAGTCCTGGTTTAGTCCTGGTTCAGTCCTGGTTCAGTCCTGGTTTAGTCCTGGTTCAGTCCTAGTTTAGATCTGGTTTAGTCCTGGTTTAGTCCTGGTTTAGTCCCGGTTTAGTCCTGGTTCAGTCCTAGTTTAGTCCTGGTTTAGTCTTGGTTTAGGGTTGGTTTAGTCATAGTCTTGGTTTGGTCTTCATATTCACTCCACTGAAACACACTTTTGTTTGTTTCGTCGATGTTTTCGTGGTAAAAAAGGTAAATTCCGGCCTGAGTTTCACTTGGTTCTCGTCCTCTCCGTGATCCGTCTCCAAACACTGGATGTGCGGATCTCTGACCGTGTGGGCGTCGCCTGGTGCTAACTCGAGCTAACCGATGCTAATCTGACGTTCAAAGGCCTCCACGCCGCTCTGATGCTGTGTCTAATGGCACCAGAATAAACTACATCTCCCATGAGGCTTTGCTGGAGGCGCACACTTCCTGACCCCGGGCTTTTAGCGTCGGCGTCAGAACTACAGAGAGATGCTAATGGGCGATAACCTCCGTAATGGAAAGATTAAGAAATACTCCAAAACACGGGACTTAAAGGGCCCATGTACGTGGTTTTATACACACAGGCTAAACCAGGACTAAACCAGGACTAAACTAGGTCTAAACCAGGACTAAACTAGGTCCAAACCAGGACTAAACCAGGACTAAATCAGGAGTAAACCAGGACTAAACTGAGAATTGACTTAATTACGTCCAAAACCAGGACATAAACTCACCTAAATCATGATAAAAACCCAGAACTTAACTAATACCAAACCCGATTTAAACTAGGTCTAAACCAGGTCTAAGACAGGACTAAACCAAGACTAAACTAGTACTAAACCGGGACTAAACTGAGGATTGGCTTCATCAGATTCAAAAACAGGATTAAACCAAGACTAAACTAGGACTAAACTAGGACTAAAGAAGGCCTAAACTCAAGATGAAACCAGGTCTAGTAAACAAGTATAAAACCCAGGAGTAAACCAGGACAAAAACTCAGGACTAAACCAGGACAAAACCTCAGGACTAAACCAGGACAAAAACTCAGGACTAAACCAGGATAAAACCTCAGGACTAAACCAGGACAAAAACTCAGGACTAAACCAGAACTTAACTAATACTAAACCAAGACTAAACCAGGACAAAAGTTAGAATTACACTAGGACTAAACCCAGGACTAAACCAGGATTAAACTCAAAACTAAACCAAGCAAACCAGAACTTCACTAGTACTAAACGAGAACTAAATCAGGATTGCATCAGAACTAAACTGAGGACTAAATCAGGAGTAAAGCAGGAATAAACCTAGGACTAATCCAGAATTTAACTAGTAATAGACCAGGACTATACCAGGACTAAACTGAGGATTTAATCAGGACTTCATCAGGTCCAAAACAGGACAAAACCAGGACATAAACACGCCTAAATCAGGAGGGAAAACCCAGAACTTAACTAATACTAAACCAGATTTTAACCATGTTTAAACTAGCTCTAAATCAGGTCTAAACTTGGTCTAAACTATGTCTTAACTAGGTCTAAACCAGGACTAAACTCAAGACGAAGCCAAGTCTACTAAACAAGTATAAAATCCAGGACAAAACCAGAACTTAACTCAGGTCTATATCAGGACTAAACCAGGTCTAGTAAATCAGAACTAAACCTAGTCTAAATCAGAACTAAACCAAGACTAAACCAGGGCTAAACCAAGACTAAATTCAGATCTAAACCAGGACTAAACTAGGAGTAAATCAGGACAAAAACCCAGGAATAAACCAGAATTTTAACTCGTCATAGACCAGGACTAAACCAGGACTAAACCGAGGAGTTACGTGCACTTGGTCACCTTAAGAAAATAAAAGAGGAGCTGTTCACTTAAACTACTGCTTAATGACACGTGATAATCCTGTTATACTTAGATAAGATAAGATAAAAGTACAGCCTATAAACCACATGTTGCTTTAAATAGTCCAGGGATTTTCTTGTTCTGAGGTGAGAAATCCACGGACTAAAACACTCGGCTAAAATATGTCTTATCTCCTCGGGATTAAAAACTCCGACCTGAAATTATATCAACACATGCTCCACTCGCTCCTACGTTTACTAATGAACGTCGCACATTTTATCCTCCATATCTCCCTGTTTTTCCCTTAAGAAAGAAACTAGGACTAAACCAGGACTAATCCAGGACTAAACCAGGACTAAAGTGAGGATTACACTAGGACTAACCCCAGGATTAAATCAGGACTAAAGTGAGGATTACACTAGGACTAAACACAGGATTAAATCAGGACTAAACCAGGACTAAAGTGAGGATTACACTAGGACTAACCCCAGGATTATATCAGGACTAAACCAGGACTAAAGTGAGGATTACACTAGGACTAACCCCAGGATTAAATCAGGACTAAAGTGAGGATTACACTAGGACTAAACACAGGATTAAATCAGGACTAAACCAGGACTAAAGTGAGGATTACACTAGGACTAACCCCAGGATTAGATCAGGACTAAACCAGGACTAAAGTGAGGATTACACTAGGACTAAACACAGGATTAAATCAGGACTAAACCAGGACTAAAGTGAGGATTACACTAGGACTAACCCCAGGATTAAATCAGGACTAAACCAGGACTAAAGTGAGTATTACACTAGGACTAACCCCAGGATTAAATCAGGACTAAACCAGGACTAAAGTGAGGATTACACTAGGACTAAACACAGGATTAAATCAGGACTAAACCAGGATTAAACTCAAAACTAAACCAAGCAAACCAGGACTAAACCAAAACTTCACTAATACTAAACCAGAACTAAATCAGGATTACATCAGAACTAAGACCAGGACTAAACCAGGACTAAACTGAGGATTTAATCAGGTACAAAAGCAGGACAGAAACACACCTAAATCAGGAGAAAAACTCAGAATTTAACTAATACCAGACTAGATATTAACCATGTCTAAAAAGGACTAAACCAGGACTAAACCAGAAGTAAACTAGTACTAAAGCAGGACTAAGCCCAAGACTAAACCAGGTCTAGTAAATCAGAACTAAACCTGGTCTAAACCAGGACTAAACCAAGCCTAAACCAAGACTAAATTTGGGACTAAACCAAGCCTAAACCAAGCCTAAACCAGGACTAAACCAAGACTAAATTTGGGACTAAACCAAGGCTAAATTCAGGACTAAACCAGTAATAAACCAGGCTAAAAACCAAGGATTAAACCAGAATTTAATCAGGACTGAACCAGGCCCAAAACGGGACTATAACCCGAACATAAACACACCTGAACCGGGGGAAAAAAACAAAACAGAACTAATACTAAACCAGATTTCAACCATATGTACACCATGCCTAAACCCAGGACTAAACCCGGTCTATACCCGGACTAAACCCTGACTGAAGTAATAGGTCTGAGGAGAGTCCTTTTCGTATGAAAAGATGTAACGTTGTATTGCTAACACATGCTTTGCTAGCTCCATTTGCTAATTAACGCTTCACATTTCATCCTCGCTATCTCGCCGCTTTTTTCCTCATATTTTCCGAGCAGAGTCAGTTTTCCGGTGCCGCGCTCGTCGTAAATCCTCCGCTGGGGCATTTTTACTCAGCGAGAGGTCATAATAATTGTTGTTTTAGCTTCGGGCAGCATGGAAAAAGCGTCGGCCATCTTGTTTTATTTGGTTGTAAACATTGGCCCTGTGTCTGTGGAGCTTTACGAGTCGTTCTCGTGGGTTTTTCGGTCTCACGCCGCGATGGGAAAGGTCAGATTTATAGAAAGTGCTTCAAGATGCCATCTGCGATTATTAACAATGTCAGAGAAGTTTACGGGTTTAACCGCGGGCGGATTGGGTAGAAACAAAACTACCAAGTACGAGAAATAAAGGAGCGAGTAAAACAGGACTGAACCAGGGCTAAACCAGGGCTAAACCAGGACTAAACCAGGGCTAAACCAGGACTAAACCAGGACTAAACCAGGACTGAACAAGGTCTAAACCAGGACTAAACCAGGACTAAACCAGGACTAAACCAGGACTAAACCAGGACTGAACAAGGTCTAAACCAGGACTAAACCAGGACTAAACCAGGGCTAAACCAGGACTAAACCAGGACTAAATGAGGTTTAAAACACAGGATAAACCAGGACTGAACAAGGTCTAAACCAGGACTAAATGAGGTTTAAAACACAGCATAAACCAGGACTAAACCAGGACTGAACAAGGTCTAAACCAGGACTAAACCAGGACTAAACCAGGGCTAAACCAGGACTAAACCAGGACTAAATGAGGTTTAAAACACAGGATAAACCAGGACTAAACCAGGACTGAACAAGGTCTAAACCAGGACTAAACCAGGACTAAACCAGGGCTAAACCAGGACTAAACCAGGACTAAATGAGGTTTAAAACACAGGATAAACCAGGACTAAACCAGGACTGAACAAGGTCTAAACCAGGACTGAACAAGATCTAAACCAGGACTGAACAAGATCTAAACCAGGACTGAACAAGGTCTAAACCAGGACTACACCAGGAGTAAATGAGGTTTAAACACAGGACTAAACAAGGACTAAACACAGGAATAAACAGGATCTAAACCAGGACTGAACAAGGTCTAAACCAGGACTGAACAAGATCTAAACCAGGACTGAACAAGATCTAAACCAGGACTGAACAAGATCTAAACCAGGACTGAACAAGGTCTAAACCAGGTTTAAACATGAGATTAAACAAGACTTAAACTAGGACTAAACTGAGGCAAAACCGGGTCTAAACTAGGGCCAAACCAGACCTAAACCAGATCTAAACCATCATTAATGAGGTTTAAACAAAGGACTAAACACAGGACTAAACAGGGTCTAAACTTAGTCTAAAGTAAGGTTAAACCAAACCTAAACCAGGTCTAAACCAGGACTAAATGAGGTTTAAACACAAGCACTAAACCGAGAGAAAACCAGGTCTAAACTTGGTCTAAAGTAGGCCTAAACCAGGTCTAAACCAGGACTAAACTGCGACTAAACTAGGACTAAATGAGGTTTAAACATAAGACTAAACCAGGACTAAACCAGGTCCACAACAGACGAGGCAGATGAACCAAGACTGAACAAGACATAAGGACTCAATTTTGTTAACTTTTTTTTTTGTCTATTTTTGTCTTTTTTTTTTTCTTTTTTTTTTGTCTATTGTCTGTTTATTAAAAAATGTATTAAAATCTGCATTTTATAGATGTATTTTCATATTTTTGCATTTTACTATATTTTTTTCAGAATCAAAATTGATTGAAAAAAAAAAACAGTCATTAAAGGTGCAACACAAGTTCTGGTTTAGCCTTGGATTGGTCCTGGTTCTGGTTTAGACCTGGTTTAGTCCCAGTGTTATTACAGTATTTGACATGAATACGGATCTTTTTTGTATCACCTGCCCAACACTGTAAACTAGGGCTAAACCAGGACTAAACTAGGGCTAAACCAGGACTAAACTAGGACTAAACTAGGACTAAACCCGGACTAAACCAGGACCTGTGAGTGGTCCGCTCGCCCCCGGTTGAGACCCCGGTCTTGAGTCGGAGCAGGAGGTTTTCTGAGGGCAGCAGTCGGACCATGTGAAGAACTGCATTAGGTTCATTCAATTATTCAATACACACCGCTACACTGCTCCCATTACCGAGGCCTGCACACTGCTCTTATATCGAGTGAACGAGGGAGGAGGAGGAGGAGAGGAGGAGAGAGGGAGGTTAGGGGGAGGAAGAAGAGATAAGAGGGAGAAAAAAGAGATGAGGCTGTGGTCACACGAAGATAGAGTAAGAGAAGGAGAGAAGAGGAGGGGAAATAGAGAGATGGAGAGAGGAGGGAGAAAAAAGATGTAGTCACGAAGAAAGAGAAAGAGGGGAAAGGAGAGAGAGAGGGAAGGAAAGAGGACGGGGTAGGAAGAAAGGATAGGAAGAGGGAGGGAGGTAGAGAGAGGGAAGGAAAGAGGACGGGGTAGGAAGAAAGGATAGGAAGAGGGAGGGAGGTAGAGAGAGAGAGGAGAGGCGTGATAGGGGAAGGAAGATTAAAGTGAGGAAGGAGAGGAGAGAGAGAAAGTACTAAACCGGGTCCAGTAAAGCCCAGGACTAGACTAGAACTAACCCAGGACTATATCAGGAGTAAACCAGACCTAAACCAAGGCTAAAATCAGATCAAACCAGAATTAAAACCAGGACTTAAACAGGGCTAAACATGAACTAAACCTGGGCTAAACCAGTACTCCACAAGTACTAAACCAGGACTTAAACAGGTCTAAACCAGGACTTAAAATGGTATAAACTAAAGCAGGTCTAAACCAGGTCTTAACCAGGTCTTAACCAGGTCTTAACCAGGACTTAAAGTGGTGTAAACTAAAGCAGGTCTAAAGCAGGTCTAAAGCAGGTCTAAACCAGGTCTAAACCAGGTCTAAACCAGGACTTAAAGTGGTGTAAACTAAAGCAGGTCTAAACCAGGTCTAAACCAGGTTTAAACCAGGACTTAAAGTGGTGTAAACTAAAGCAGGTCTAAAGCAGGTCTAAACCAGGTCTTTACCAGGTCTTTACCAGGTCTAAACCAGGACTTAAAGTGGTGTAAACTAAAGCAGGTCTAAACCAGGTCTAAACCAGGTTTAAACCAGGACTTAAAGTGGTGTAAACTAAAGCAGGTCTTTACCAGGTCTTTACCAGGTCTAAACCAGGTCTAAACCAGGTCTAAAGCAGGTCTAAAGCAGGTCTTAAGCCTGATTACATGCTAAACTCAGTCCTCCTGGTGTGTGCAGGTACCAGCAGGTGCCCGTGGTCCTGGTGGGGAACAAAGTGGACCTGGAGGAGGAGCGGGAAGTGTCTCTGGGCGAGGGTCAGGCCCTGGCCGAGGACTGGGGCTGTCCCTTCATGGAGACGTCGGCCAAAAGCAAAACGATGGTGGACGAGCTGTTCGCCGAGATCGTGCGACAGATGGACTTCTGCCCCCTGCCGGACCGGAGGAGAGTCTGCTGCCCCAAGTGCAGCCTGCAGTAACACAGGAACCAAACGACGGTGACCGAGAGGAACTAAACACCGCTCAGCTGAGGAGAGAGGGGCTAAAACAGGACTAAATCTGGACTAAACCTGGGCTAAACCAGGGCTAAACCTGGACTAAACCTGGGCTAAACCAGGGCTAAACCTGGACTAAATCTGGACTAAACCTGGGCTAAACCAGGGCTAAACCTGGACTAAACCTGGGCTAAACCAGGGCTAAACCTGGACTAAACCTGGGCTAAACCTGGGCTAAAACAGGGCTAAATGTGGACTAAACCTGGGACTAAATCAAAACCAGGATTAAACCAGGACTTAACTAAGACTCAAACAGGTCTAAACTATACAATGAAACTAGGAAAAATTAGGACTAAGTTTGGACTAAACCAGGACTAAACCAGGTCTAAACTAGGTCTTAAGGAACAAGGTCTAAACCAGGACTAAACCAGAACTAACCCAGGCCTAAATCAGGCCTAAACTAGGGCTAAAATATGGAAAAGTGTGAAGTAAAAAAGGAATACACCAAGACTAAACCTGGGCTAAATCAGGACTAAACCTGGTCTTAACGAAATAGATCGAAACCAGGACTAAACCTGATCTTGACCAGGACTGGGCCAGGACTCAATAGAACTGAATAATTTGCACGTATTTGAAAAGCCGCTGGGTTCCTCTCGTTCTCCGTGTAAACTCGCTCTGTGACAGTTAGTCTCTACCTGATTTCTTGACTATTGCATTCTGGGAATTGTAGGCAAAGACACACGTAGCCAAAATTCAGGTTTAAAGACAATTTCACAACTTTCTGCTGGACTTTTTTTTTAATTTTTACAATAACTTTGGTCTCATTCTTCATTGTCTTCCTTAATTTAATTTATGCGATTCCCAGAAGAGAGAAACGGTGCCAAAATCCTCCATCTGAATCATCGGACGAGGACGAATCTGTGGAGAGGTTTGGGAACGTTGCCATGGAGATAATGCAATTCAGCGTCTTCGTCTTAACAGTGCAATGCCGTGCAAAAGTTTTGGGGTCTAAATCGGGACTAAACCAGGTCTAAACCAGGTCTAAACATGGTCTAAACCAAGACTAGACCAGGATTTAAACCAGGTCTAAACCAGGTCTAAACATGGTCTAAACCAAGACTAGACCAGGATTTAAACCAGGTCTAAACCAGGTCTAAACCAGGTCTAAACATGGTCTAAACCAAGACTAGACCAGGATTTAAACCAGGTCTAAACCAGGACTAAACCAGGATTAAACCAGGACTAAACCAGGACTAAACCAGGATTTAAACGCATCTAAACCAGGACTAAACCAGGTCTAAATCAGGACTTTAACAGGTTTGAACCAGAACTAAACCAGGTCTAAACCAGGTCTAAACCGGACAGGAGTAGATATACAGTTAGAAAAGTGGTAAAACCACAAAGCAAAAGGCACTACAAACCAGGTCTAGCCTCGGTCTAAACCAGGACTAAACCAAAGAACTTGACAAAATCAGGTATAAAACAGGATTTAATGCAAACGGTACTCGGCCTTGAACTTGAACTAAATTAAACGCTTGGGCTAAACCCAGGACTAAAGGAGGACTAAACCAGGACTAAAGGAGGACTAAACCAGGTCTAAAGGAGGACTAAACCAGGTCTAAAGGAGGAGTAAACCAGGTCTAAAGGAGGACTAAACAAGGCCTGAAGGAGGACTAAACCAGGACTAAAGGAGGACTAAACCAGGTCTAAAGGAGGACTAAACCAGGACTCAGACCAGGTCCACTCAAACATTTCTAAAACTTTTGCACTTTACCGTATCTTTTGATTTCTACATGAGTATTAACAGCTGTGGTCTCACTGTGAAAAGTGCAAATGCCTGATTTTAACGAATGAATGTCGAAGTTTAAATGAATCGCACCTTTTTTGACGTGAGGACCAACCCCGAAAACGTTTGAAAATCGTCCAAAATTGGTCCAGAAATGCTTGTAAAACTGTGGATTAAATGTGCATGACGAGTTAAAACTGCACTGACTGAGTACAATCACAAAACGAAACAAAAACACAGCTAAGATTCTGCTAAAAGTGAAGTAGACTGGTCTTTAAAGCTGCACCGCGTAACTTTTCCAGGCCAGAGCCTGCCGGCAGCTTGTCTCCATGGAGATGTCGAGTCTTTTGCCTGAAATATCCCACAATACAGCATTAAACTTGTACTTTGCGTCTATTCCGTGTGTTTTTATCACTCAAAAAAAGCCTTGAAAACACCCGAATGGGGGTTGCCTCCCCGCAGATCTGACCCGTAACCCCCGTCTCCGTGGCGATAGATGAGTTTAATGCCGTACTGTGGAACTATTATCGACTGTATATTATTATTAACAGTTCAATAAATGCAAATAAGCAGGTTTAATGTTCTTACTGCGGGACATTCCAGGCAAAACAATCACATTTAACAGCAACTAGCATGCTAACCGTGCACTTCCTAATTGCCGGACTTAAAAGAGCTGCTTACGCAAAAGATTTTACTCAAATACGTGCGAAAAATCTAATAAATCGGGTACAGGGCCTTGAATATACAGACCGCTCTTACTCACTTCTCCAGAATCTTGTCTTGAAATCCGGACGGAAAGTTCCGCAGTGTTCGTCTCCACGGTGACGGCTGTTCTCAAATGCCTTGTTACATCGAAGTGTTTCTCAGTGTCTCTTTACGTCACTTATTCTTGCAAAAAATAAATCTTTATGCACAAAATGTCTGGAGTTTGTTTTGGTTTTTATCATGAATTTGACGAGAACTAAACCAGGACTGAACCAGGACTGAACCAGGACTGAACCAGGACTGAACCAGGACTGAACCAGGACTAAACCAGGACTAAACTAGGACTAAACCAGGACTAAACCAGGACTAAACACCTCTGGTCTTACTCATATTTTTGCCCTTTTCTCTTGCCGTAGTTCTGCTTAAATCCGGTTCCTGCTCCTCAGACGTTCATCTGTCAAACTCGGAGCGTCGTCGTTACTGAACATTAGAAATATTAAAAAGTTGGAGCCAAGACCCGGAGTCTGGATGGCGGCCAATCAGAGCGTGATTTACACGGCGGTAACAGAGGAACAGATTTTTACTTTCACTTTCACTTTCATAATTAAAGGTGACGTATATTTTTATTAATGCCTCTTATATGATACAGTGTAATGGTTTATGTAGCGGGCTCATGATTTTAAACTCATTTATGTCATGTTTTTTGATAGCAAGTGTCCGTCACCTGCTCGTTTCCATGGATACGTCATTTCTCTGCCTGGAATGTCCCGCAGTGTGACTTTAAACAGCTCCACTTTACATTTATTCAGTTACAGGTGAATTTATAGCTCAGAAATACGTAGAAAAACAAACATTCTGACTGTGAGCGGGGTCGCCTCTCCACAGATCTGACATGCAACTCGGTCCGGTTTGGTCTCCGTGAAGATAGAAAGGTTTAATGCCGTACTGCGGAACATTCCAGACCAACTGTATCGCGTACAGTACCTGGGAAAATGTTTTATAGAACTGTGCATAACTTTTGAACCATAAAAGATAGAAACTTCCTTTTTTTGCCTTGAAAAGCGGAGACTTTTGGCTTTCCGAGCATATTTCCGACATTATACCAAATTTTCATCCAACAAGGTCGACAAAGAACAGATTCTGTCCCTTTATGTACATTCATCCACAACGATCAAGGGAAGAAAGACGAAAACTTAAAGGAAACAATGACGAGCATCAGTGAAACGACTGAGCAACACTAACGTTATGGTCCTGAAGAAAACAGAGGGAACTTGTTCACTCAGACTGATTCTACAGTTCAAATTAAAAATCGATTTTGTGACGTCGATAAATTAGCATCGACAGAGAGATTTGTGCAGTTTAAATGCTGTAGATGTTCACAGATGAAATGTCGACCAGTTTTTTTTCTACAGAACAAAGGGGTTCAGGCTGAAGTTTTAACACTTATTTTGCCAAATCCCATTTAACATATAGAACAGAACTATTTACAGACCAAAAAAATCATCTTTTATGAGAGCAGGAAAGAACCAGAAACAGCTGGTGGTTCTAGTTAATCTGTAAGTTCCCTAAAGTAAGTTACATGATATATTGTGCTTTTCTGTATTTCCCTATAATATTGGTCTTTTTTATGTGTAAATTATTATGCAGTCAAAACATAATCTTAGTTAATAATGCATTTTTTATTTGTTTTCATTTGGTTTGCACGGTACAAAGGGCAAAGTGGTGGAAGACATCAACAAACTCCAGTCAAACACAGGTTATGTGAGTCTTTAAGACCAAGAGATTTCAACAAAACTTTCCAGTTTCACTGCCATCTCTTTTTACCTGTATCTATGGATCAGCCATTATTACGCCTGGAATGTCAGTTCATGCAGGGGCCGATCGAAGGACGAAGTCGAGCGCTTCGTTGTCTTGAAACACTCAGCTTCATGAGGGCCTGTTGCTTCATAAGGGCCAATAAAATCAATCAATAAGATATCTGTGGGCAATAAGATAAGATAAGATATCCTTTATTTGTCCCACAATGGGGAAATTTCAGTGTTGCAACGCACAGTAAAGAGAACAGCAAGAAACAGTAGCAGCAATAGAAGTACAGTTAAGTTAAAAATAGACAAACACTATAAGGATCTAAAAAGATAAGGATTAAAGGGAACGTTTGGAAAATGGGTTTAAAGGTGACAAAACTCTGGGGTTTAAAGGTGACAAAACTCCAGGGTTTAGAGCTGACAAAATCCTGGAGATGCCTCCTATCAATAAAATAACTCCGGGCAATAAAGGGAAGGTTTGGAAAATGGGTCTTGAAGTGACAAAACTCTGAGGTTTAGAGCTGACAAAACTCCAGGGTTTAGAGGTGACATAACTCCAGAGTTTAGGCTTGACATAACTCCAGAGTTTAGGCTTGACATAACTCCAGAGTTTAGGCTTGACATAACTCCAGAGTTTAGGCTTGACATAACTCCGGGGTTTAGGCTTGACATAACTCCGGGGTTTAGGCTTGACTTAACTCCGGGGTTTAGGCTTGACTTAACTCCAGAGTTTAGGCTTGACATAACTCCGGGGTTTAGGCTTGACATAACTCCGGGTTTAGGCTTGACATAACTCCAGAGTTTAGGCTTGACATAACTCCAGAGTTTAGGCTTGACATAACTCCAGAGTTTAGGCTTGACATAACTCCAGAGTTTAGGCTTGACATAACTCCGGGGTTTAGGCTTGACATAACTCCGGGGTTTAGGCTTGACTTAACTCCGGGGTAAGCTACATAAGGGTAAGTTACATGTTCTATGTCGAAGCACTTATGTTTATGTTCCTTCCAATTCATCATAATAAAACGTTTAGCTGATAAAAAATACCCAAATCTTTCAGCGTTTCAGTGAATTTCCTAATTAGTCTAACAGCGCCACCTGCTGCACGCGCTTTGACACTGCACCCGGAACTTTTAGCTTCTCCGCTTGTTTCCCCCCGGCTCCAAATCACGCGTAAGACCAGAGTGAGGCATGGCGTCCTTCACAGAGCTCCAATAACAGGAACATTCCAGCATTTTTACGCGTTTAAAGCCTCGTTTTTGTTTGTATTTTTTTTTATTTTTAGTCCAGAATGGCGACGAGGAGCGTGTGCGCGGTTTTCCAGCGCCGTAAGTCTGTTAGCATTAGCAACAATTTAGCCGAATTCAAAATAACTGCGGTTAGAATGACAGTTCACAGAATTATTACATTTTTACATACTTTTTTTTGCACAAACATGTAATATAACGACAGGTATTTATCTGTTCCTTTTAATTTAAAGCTTAAACAGTATAGAAAACCTAAAATAAATCAGTGTAACTTCGTAAAACTACTAAATATTTGTAAGGTAACGTTCGGTCGTTTTTTACTCACAAAAACAGATGTTAATGTGTGAATTATTTTTAATGTATTGTTGAAACTAATATAAAACAATATATGTAATTAATCTTTATAAAACCTGAAAGACACACAGGCAAAAACATATTACCTTACTTTTTATTTTTTAATAATCAGACAAGACATTTGCGCAGAATGATAAGTTCATAACTTAATTATATTATTTTTTTATGGTATATATTTTATTTATATTTGCACAACTACTTGGTATCTATTATTTTTATTTTGACGGCTAATTAAATAGTAGGGATGGGACAAAATCTCGATAAAATAAACAATATATGATAAAAATAAAATTAATTAATTAAAATATTTTGTGAGACAAACAAAGAAAAAATCATAATTAATGTAAATATATAATTAAGATAACAATATATAATAAAAAATAAATTAAACTTAATTAATTAAAAGATCTTGTGAGACAAAATTGCTCCAAGTCTGCACACAGGAGGAAAGAATTATCTCGTCAGATTTTTTTCCTCATATTTTTACATTTGCCTTTGATAAAAAAGGGTTCATTTTGCCAAGTAACTTCTCTCAATGAAATGTAGTTCCAAAAAGCAGCACTCCAAATAAAAGTAAATAAATAGAAAAAATATGAAGCCAAAATTTTGAACCAAAACGTGCAAATTATTAATGAAAAACTAGATAAATATCTCGTGTTGTCTCATTCTCGTGGACCAGATCATCACTTTCTCTCTCTTTCTCTCTTCCTATTTCTTTCTGTCTCTCTTTATTATCTTGAAAGTTTTAACAAACATTGAAACAAATTAGAAAATAGAGGGCGAGATCAGGAGTCTAACCCTCAGCCTCCTTAGTGAGAGGAGGACACAGCCCGGCTCACCACTCTTGCGCCACTCTTGTTACTCATATTTTCGGTGTATTTTCTCTACAGGTTTTGCTTCCGCCGCTGCTGTCGCCCGTCTCTCTGCTCCTGAGGTCCGAGGACACAGAAATGCAGTGTTTTCCCGAGAGCAGACCCGACAGAGGGCGCTGTTTCCCCGCATCGAGAAGATCGAGGTTTCACTGCAGGTCCCGGGGCAGGAGGGGACTCTGCTGGTGATGAACAAAGGGATGTCCACTCCTCTGAGCTGCGCGCGACGTGAGTTTAAACAAACGTACAGAGGCCAAACGTCACAGGAACAAGAATTTGGGCAATTCCTGTTGAAATAACCCAACAATATAAAATAATGAGAAGTTTGCACATCAGTTGCTTGAAACGGAGGAGACGGAGAAGCCCCAGAACACAGAGGAATTAAGGATTAAACTTGGACTAAGCTTGGAATAAACTTGGGCTAAACTTGGACTAAACTTGGACTAAACTTGGGCTCAACCTGGACTCAACCTGGACTCAACCTGGGCTCAACCTGGGCTCAACCTGGGCTCAACCTGGGCTCAACCTGGGCTCAACCTGGGCTCAACCTGGGCTCAACCTGGGCTCAACCTGGGCTCAACCTGGGCTCAACCTGGGCTCAACCTGGGCTCAACCTGGACACTAAACGTGGACACTAAACGTGGACACTAAACGTGGACTAAACTTGGACTATAAATGTGGACTAAACGTGGACTAAACCTGGACCACTGAGATCAGCCTTAAAATTACGAGTATAATTCAGCTCGGGTTTAGATTTGCAAACCGTGCCAGGCTTTAGAGGACAGTGTTTTAGTGAAATAACTGCTTCTTAAAGTGATCTAAAGGTCTTAAAGATCTTAAAGTGTGTCTCTGGACCTTGTGTTTTGCTCAGACCTGACTGAGTACCACGTGACGTCTTCAGTCTTGGCTCTGGTGGACGGGGAGCTGTGGCCTCTTCACAAACCACTCACGCACTCCTGCTCCCTCCGACTGCTCACGTTTAAAGACCAGGACCCCACAGCCGTCAATCAGGTACGAAGATCACTGACAAAATACATACGCACCCACCACGTTCTGGATCTGCAGCCAAAACGCCACAGGAATCGCAGAAAAGGGCCGGGATCTGAGACGCAGCACAGCACTTTAACCCTCGAAGACCTATGTTATCGTCTACGATACAGAGGAATATGTTTTCTGTAACCACGCAGAACTTTCTAACCGTAAAAGACAGAAACTTCCTTTTCCCCTCTGAAAGTGCAGACATAGAGGTTTCTGTACATTTCTGCGGCTTTATCCTACGTCACACTCACGCTGTGTGATGACGTGAGCAAAACGAGTGTCCAACAGGAACTTTGTTTTCCCCAAACTCATGCGCTCCGTCCATTTTGATCGAGCCAAACTTTGCCAAAGAGTGAAGTGAGTCAAGATGGTCGACTCCTCTCCAGCGTTTATGTTCATAGGGATTGAAAAAGCCGCTTTAAGTGCAGTTTTTTCTCAAATAAATGGCAAATTACACATCTTGGTGTGTGTAACTGCGCATCCGTTTGCTATTTTTATTTAAAGGTTTATTTCGCTCAAAATGAACAAATCCAAATGTAATAAACACCAGGGAAATGCAGAAGTGCTGTGGCTCTGGCCCTGGACCTGACAGGAGCTGTTTCCAGGACTGGACCAGGAAACTCATGGAGCGATTACACTTTATTTTGTTTTTAGGGCAATAAGGAGATTTTTAATTTACTTACAGACTTGATATTTTGCATTTTTGTAGCTAAGGCCCTAAATTAATTCGCACATTTATCTTGTGTTTCTCTCTCACACTATTATCGAACAGTTATCTCCATTTTGTGAATAGACGCCTGTATAAATGACTCTTGCCATTGTGTTATTTAGGCGTTTTAATTTCTGTAAACTTAAATAAAATGTCTTCTGTTTTGTCTGTAGGCGTATTGGCGTTCCTGCTCCGCGCTCCTGGGGCAGGTTTTGGAGACGGCGTTTAAAGACGACTTCACCGTGGAGCTGCTGCGGGCTCCACACGTCCCAGGTACAAAAGATAAACTCATGATTCATTATTTAGACGTTTCGCTTAATTACTGTTTTATTTTTCTGTTTTTAATATTTCTTAAGAAGATTAAACTAGGACCAAACTGTGGCACAACTTGGACTGAGCCTGGACTAAACCCAGACTAGATCAGGGACTAGACTGGAGACTTGACCAGGGACTAGACCAGGGACTGGACCAGAGACTTGACCAGGGACTAGACCATAAATTAGACCCAGGACTAGACCAGGAATTAGACCAGGGATTTGACCAAGAACTAGACCAGGGACTAGACCAGGGACTAGACGAGGAACTAGACCAGAGACTTGACCAGGGACTAGACCAGGGACTAGACCAGGGACTAGACCAGAGACTAGACCAGAGACTAGACCAGAGACTAGACCAGGGACTAGACCAGGGACTAGACCAGGGACTAGACCAGGGACTAGACCAGGGACTAGACCAGGAACTAGACCAGAGACTAGACCAGAGACTAGACCAGGGACTAGACCAGGGACTAGACCAGGAACTAGACCAGAGACTAGACCAGAGACTAGACCAGAGACCAGGACTAGACCAGGGACTAGACCAGGGACTAGACCAGGGACTAGACCAGGGACTAGACCAGGGACTAGACCAGGGACTAAAACTAACGTAAATGTTCTTTTTTCAGTCACTTCTGGAGCGTTTTGCTGTGACGTGGTTCTTGATCCGCAGTTGGACTCGTGGGCGCCCTCTGCGGTTTGTACAATTAATTTAACAGTTTCAAAACTTTGTCATCATTTTTTATTGTACCAAATGTAATATGATGTCCCTTAATCTCCTGAGTATTTAAAATATTTAATTTGTCCTTTTCTAGTTTTTATATTTAAATTTTACTTTGAAATTTGTGCAGCTAGTTTTCAAATGTGTTATTTTATATTAGTGTAATTTGGGGTTTTCACCACTAGAGGTCAGTGTGAAACCAAGATTCAGCCGTTCACTTCCTCTGCTGCATTTTCCCTTCATTGCCAAAGTGTCGAGCTAATATTTAAACGCTCTGGACCTGATTTTTACTGTTTTAAAAGCATAAAAAACAGAATTAGTTCATTATAAACAGTTTGCAGTGATCCAAAGTTCTTCCTCTTTTACCTTCTGCGTTCAGAGCGTCTTAATTATTCACCGCGATGAGTTTATAAAAGCTTTTCACAACTTTCAGAGGCCAGAGCAGAGTTTTGCCGTCTAAAGCGGGACTAAACGAGGACTAAATCAGGACTAGAACTGAGGACTAGACCAGGGACTGAAGAGGGACTAAACCACAGACTAGACCAAGAACTAGACCCAGAACTAGACCACGAACTGAACCAGGACTAAACCAGGGACTGAAGAGGGACTAAACCACAGACTAGACCAAGAACTAGACCATGAACTGAACCAGGACTAAACCAGGGACTGAAGAGGGACTAAACCACAGACTAGACCAAGAACCAGACCCAGAACTAGACCACAAACTGAACCAGGACTAAACCAGGACTAAACCAGGGACTGAAGAGGGACTAAACCACAGACTAGACCAAGAACTAGACCACAAACTGAACCACAGACTGGACCAGGTCTAAACCAGGACTAGGACTAGCAAGCTAACATGCACTTCCTGGTTCTTGGGCAATAAAAGGCTTTATAATTAGATGCAGACAGTTGTACTTATTTTGACCTCAAGAGCCGCTTTTTTATTTTAATAAACGCCTGAGTTCTGCACAGTTTTACTGTTACTATAAATATCAGACTTTTCTTTGAGCTGTTTTGAGTCTCGGGATAAAAATAGATCCTTTGTTTCACTTCGGGCTGGAATATTTGGTGAGTTTTATAACTGAGATCAAATTTAGTATTTGTGTTTGTGTTTTAAAATCCAAGTTTAGTTCACACATTTTAAACCTGTCCAAGAGTGTTCACATTTGAGAGAAAACTGAAATCTAGACCAGGACTGAACCGGGACAAAACCAGGACTAAAGAGGTCTAAACCAGGTCTACATCTGGACTAAATTAGGATTATACCAGGTCTATGAACCAGGGCTAAACCAGGACTGAACCAGAACTGAACCAGATCTAAACCTTGTTTAAAGCAGGACTAAACTAGGTCTACATCTGGAATAAATTGGGATTATACCAGGTCTATATACCAGGGCTGAACCAGGACTAAACCAGGACTAAACCAAACCAAAGACTAAACCAAGACGAGATTAAGTCTCAAGTAGATCTAAACCAGACTAAACCAGGTCTAGGTGAGGCCAGAACATGTTTTGTGAGGGATAAACTACAGGGTCAGCAGTTTTTACCCAGAATAAAACCCCGTGGAAACACAGGGAGGGCATCTGACACATTTAGGACATTATATCACCTAATTAATTCTTATTTATGTATTTTCTCCTTCCACATTGTGTTTTATTTATATTCTGTCTTGATTTCACAGTCCTGCTGCATGTGGGTTTTAAGAGTAATATTTTTCTGAGGACATCTGGAGTGTGATCCCACCTCCGACTGAGAACAGGAGTCTGAACCAGCAGGAGAGGACCAGAGATATAGATTAAGAAAACCCTGGGCTAAACCAGGGGCTAAAACAATGATAAACTAGGACTAAACCATAACTAAACCAGGACCAAAGCAGGATTAAACCAGGTGTTAAAACCAACTTCAAACCAGTGTAAAACAGGGGCTAAACTGGGGATAAAACCAGGACTAAATCAAGGCTAAAATCAGGTCTGAAGCAGGTCTAAACCACGACCAATCTAGGGCAAAAACCAGGTCTAAACCAGGGCAAAAACCAAGTCTAAACCAGGACTAAACCAGGGCTTAAACCAGGTCTAAACCAGGACTAAACCAGGGCTAAAAGCAAGTCTAAACCACGACTAAACCAGGGCTAAAACCAGGTCTAAATCAGGGCAAAAAACAAGTCTAAACCAGGTCTAAACCACGACTAAACCAGGGCTAAAACCAGGTCTAAAACAGGACTAAACCAAGTCTGAACCAGGTCTGAACCAGGGCTAAACCAGCGGCTAAAACGAGGTTCAAACCAGGAGAGAACCAGGACTAAATCGGGATTAAACTAGGTCTAAATCCAGGTCTAAACCAGGACTATACTGGGTCTCTCAACCAGTTATTTGTATGAACGAGGATTTGAACTTCTGAATAGCAATTTACAGTAATAATATATTTTCTAGGCAGTCCTAGCCCTGGTTTAGCCCTGGTTTAGTCCTGGTTTAGTTCCAGATCAGAACTTGAACTTAAACAGATATAACTATGACTGCAAGTATTTTCTAAGAGTTTATTTGAGCAGAAAAACTTAAAAACCATAATCCTGATAGTTCATGGTTCTTGTGTCTGTGCAGGAGTCGCTGCGTTCGCTGACCCGCGGGGCTCAGCTGCTCATCCACC
Organism: Odontamblyopus rebecca; assembly: GCA_030686955.1. Lineage (NCBI taxonomy): Eukaryota > Metazoa > Chordata > Actinopteri > Gobiiformes > Gobiidae > Odontamblyopus > Odontamblyopus rebecca. Next base: position 4,359,614 of record CM060675.1, read on the forward strand.
AGGACCTGCCCTTCGAGCCTCTGGACGTGCTGCCCTCAGTCGCCCTCCAGGTTTTCTCCCACAGCAAGTAAACGCACCGCTGCACACACACGCACGCACGCACGCACGCACGCACACACACACACACACACACACACACACACACACACACACACACACACACACACACACACACACACTCTTCACACTTCACTGACTGAGCAGACGAGACAGATTTCCTATCGCCTCTGAATGAACCTGGACCTGAGGGGATTCAATTAGAGTTAGTCAATTAAGGACTAAACCAAGTCTACATTCAGGACTGAACGAGGACTAAACCGGGTCTACATTCAGGACTGAACGAGGACTAAACCGGGTCTACATTCAGGACTGAACGAGGACTAAACCGGGTCTACATTCAGGACTGAACGAGGACTAAACCGGGTCTACATTCAGGACTGAACGAGGACTAAACCGGGTCTACATTCAGGACTGAACGAGGACTAAACCGGGTCTACATTCAGGACTGAACGTGGACTAAACCGGGTCTACATTCAGGACTGAACGAGGACTAAACCAAGTCTACATTCAGGACTGAACGATGACTATACCTTGTCTACATTCATGACTTAACAAGGACTAAACCTTGTCTACATTCAGGACTGAACGAGGACTAAACCGGGTCTACATTCAGGACTGAACGAGGACTAAACCGGGTCTACATTCAGGACTGAACGAGGACTAAACCGGGTCTACATTCAGGACTGAACGAGGACTAAACCGGGTCTACATTCAGGACTGAACGAGGACTAAACCGGGTCTACATTCAGGACTGAACGAGGACTAAACCGGGTCTACATTCAGGACTGAACGAGGACTAAACCGGGTCTACATTCAGGACTGAACGAGGACTAAACTGGGTCTACATTCAGGACTGAACGAGTACTAAACCGGGTCTACATTCAGGACTGAACGAGGACTAAACCGGGTCTACATTCAGGACTGAACGAGGACTAAACCGGGTCTACATTCAGGACTGAACGAGGACTAAACCGGGTCTACATTCAGGACTGAACGAGTACTAAACCGGGTCTACATTCAGGACTGAACGAGGACTAAACCGGGTCTACATTCAGGACTGAACGAGGACTAAACCGGGTCTACATTCAGGACTGAACGAGGACTAAACCGGGTCTACATTCAGGACTGAACGAGGACTAAACCGGGTCTACATTCAGGACTGAACGAGGACTAAACCGGGTCTACATTCAGGACTGAACGAGGACTAAACTGGGTCTACATTCAGGACTGAACAAGGACTAAATCAGGTCTAAAGTAGGACTGAACAAGGGCTTTACGAAGTCTAAACCTGGACTAAACCATGTGTAACACCAGGTTTACACCGGGACTAAACTATGACTACACCTCGTCTAAACCAGGTCTAAAACAGGTCTAAAACCGGGGCTAAACCAGAACTAAACCTGGCCTAAAACGGAGACTCAACCAGGACTAAACTTGGACTAGATCGGATCTAACCCAGGACTAAATGAAGACTAAACCAAGACTTAACCAGGAATAAACTGGGACTAAACCAGGTCTAAGATGTGACTAAACCAGGGCTACTAAATCTGGTCTAAACTGGGACTAAACCAAGGACTAAACTAAGACCAAAACAGGACTAAACAAGGGCCAGTTGTAAACTAAACCAGGACTAAACCAGGACTAAACTCGGACTAGACCGGAACTAAACCAGGACTAAACGAATCCTTCGAATGAACCTGGACTTAAGGAGACACACTTAGATTTATTTAATGTTTTAATGTTATTTAATGCTCTGTGGCACCATTAAAGCTTCACTATGCAACTTTTCTAGTGTCGCCTGCTTGTTTCCATGGTGACATCAGTGCGTATCCTGGAATATTCTACAGTACGGCATTAAATTTGCATTGCATTTATTATTTACCAGGCGTTTACTGTCCTCAGTGTTTTTTCTCTCCCACTTGTCTCCATGGAGATATGTTTAATGCCAGATTGTGGAACATTCTAGCAATATGTCTTTATGGAGACAAGGAAAAGGCGTAACTTCCACTAGAAAAGTTCCACAGAGCATCTTTAAACAGCTTAGTTACCGTCACAAATGTATTTTCTGTGTGATTTGGAGGGAAATGGAGTTTTGTTTTGTTTCAGGTGTAAACAGGAGGAAGTGGAGAAGTTGGCGTCTGAAAGCCCCACAGGCAAAGTCCAGCTCTACAGGTGACAAAAACTCATTTACATCTGAACTAAAGCTGCTGTGTGCCCTCCAGGAATGTTACGCACTGTGGCTTTAGAGATCAGCACAGAGGAACTATTGTATGTTCTGTTAGGAGACAGTTTTTGAACACAGTTTTGCAAGTTTGGGGATTTGAAAAGTAGTGGAGTTTGCAGCTTTTATACGGAATATGACGCCATGGAGGCACGGGAAGGGCATCTGACGCACGGGGAGGGCATCTGACGCACGGGGACAAAGAGGACTGTAAATTATCTACAAGAATTACTGTGTTAGAACAGGTTTAAACCAGGTCTAAGAAAAGACTAAACCAAATATAATCCAGGACTTAAACCAGGATTTAAACCAGGACTAAACCAAATCTAATCAAGGACTAAAATCAGGGCCAAAACCCGGACTAAACCAGGTCTAAGCAAAGACTAAACCAAATTTAACCCAGGACCAAAACCAGGATTTAACCCAGGACTAAACCCAGATTAAACCAAATCTAATTGAAGGACTAAACCAAGACTAAAATCAGGACTAAAACCAGGATTAAACCAAGGACTAAACCAGGTTTAAACTAGGACTAGACCAGGATGATACCAGGACTAAACCAAGGACTAAACCAAATCTAATGAAGGACTAAAATAAGACTAAAACCAGGATTAAAACAAGGACTAAACCTGGGCTAAACCAGGACTAAAACCAGGATCTAAACCAGGACTAAATCAGATCTAAGCAAAGACTAGGCAAACACTAAACCAAATTTAACCCAGGACCAAAACTAAACCAAATCTAATCAAGGATTAAATCTGGACTAAAACTAAGACCAAAAAGGACTCAACTAGGACTCAGCCAGTACTTAACCTGGTCTAAAAGAGGACCAACACAGAACTAAACCTGGACTTTAAATACCATTATATAAAATTCTTTTCAGAACATGTTTGTGGAGGTCTAAACAAATCAAAATTAAAGCTGCACTGTGTAACTTTTCTGTCCATTTTCATCACCATAAAACAACCAGATGATGATCTCCCAACTAAAAAGTGGCACAGTGCACCTTTAAACACCTGCATCTCCTGTGTAGCTGTTTCTTCCTTTGTGTTTTTGTCTTTTTTTCATGTTTTGTCTCACGTTTCCAGGTGCGGGGACCATGTGCTTCTGTCCGGGGGCCCCCTAGTGGCCAGGACGGGTCTGTGCTCCCAGTTTGAGGTGACCGCGCTCCACAGTTTGGGACCCGGGCCGTGGGGTCTCCACCGCAGGGCGCAGGGGCTCTCTCTGCCCACACAGCTACAGGTTTATTTACATGTTTTTTATTTTTATTTTGATGTTTGTTTTTCTGTCACTCACTGGAGCTGCTTCCTTTAGGCTCATCACACCGTCTGGAACAAGTTAAGGAAAAGAGCCGAAAAACTGGTAAGAAAATATCAAAACATCACCGGGCCTCGTTCAGGAAGCGTTTACATGCAACATAATTTATTATATTTACTGAATTTCTCACTTTGAATGGTTTAACTCTGAAAAAAGATGTTTAAATATTTTTTTATTCTGAATTTGAGATGCTGAAATTTGAAGTATACGTTTTCAGTAGGTTTTAAATTCAAAAATAACAAAATTCACCTTTTAAATATTCAGCACAGATATTTTTAAGCCCTCAGAATCGACAGTAAAAATCTGTTTGTGCTGAATGTTTCTGAAATAATGCAGAAGTTTTGAACACTTTGAAAATGTACACTTAAAATTTCATCAATTGACGTTCAGAATAAAAATAATTCAAACATGTCTTGCCAAAGTGAGAAATTCGACGGCATTTAAAATTCTAAATCTGATGGCCAAATTACAGATAATCTTCCATATACGTTTGGCATTCACAAAATATTTTCTTAACTATTTTCTTAAATGTTTTTCTCTCCCTCGCACTTTCACATGTAATAATGCCAAACCCAGACTGACCATATATGGACGTGCCAAACCCAGACTGACCATATATGGATGTGCCAAACCCATACTGACCATATATGGACGTGCCAAACCCATACTGACCATATATGGACGTGCCAAACCCATACTGACCATATATGGACGTGCCAAACCCAGACTGACCATATATGGACGTGCCAAACCCAGACTGACCATATATGGATGTGCAGAGGGCGTTTCTTACTTATTCTTAAATACTAGAGTTGTTCCGATACTGATACCGGAGAGCGCAGCCTGACAACAGCAAAAACAACTCAGGCTTTGTTTACCCTGCATCATTGGCCACGTGCTCCGAGGATGAGTGTCTTTTTACAGACCTCACGGGTGTTTTTATCCACACACTGCGGCAGAAAGTGAAAGTGACAAAGTAAAACAGTAAAAATACTTACATCAGCACTACTTATGCTCACAACTGTTTTACATTTCACTCATTTAGTCCTCAAAATCGAATTTATTCTTGCAGATTTTCCTTAAAAAGAGAATACACGTATTGGCGAGTACACTAAGGCCAAGTATCGGTATCGGATCTCAAAAAAACTGTATCGGAACAACACTACTAAATAGATATGAATGATTTATGTAAATGAGATGTGCGTGGAGCGGTACGTATCTGTATGTTGGTGAATTCAGGGCAACATCATTTAAGAAGGAATCTGTTTAAAAACGCGTTGTGAATTGAGCAGAGTTCGCTCAGTGTCTTTTTAAAGTGAAAGTTCTGAACATTTTTTAAGAAAAGATTCATGAATGAGGCACAAACTGTTCTTACAAAGTCTGTTTCATGGCGTATCTTTAAACACACCAAAGAATCTTCTGATATTTAGAGCAGGAGTTTTTCACTAGGACTGGGCTATAAAACGATAACGATCTGTATTAATACAAAATGTGTTTGATAGAATGTTGTTGTTTTTTTTTAAGAAACTGGCGCAAGTTTAGCCACACTTTAAGGCCTTGTCCACACGTAGCCGGGTATCTGATAAACCGAAGATGTTTTGCTGCGTTTTGACCTGTCATCCACACGAACACGCATCAAAAGCAGTATTCAGGGAAAACTCCGGCCAAAGTGAAGATTTTTGAAAACTCTGTTTATGCCTGTTTGTGTGGACAGAGATAACTGGGGTTTTGTGTTTTAAAACGTCACCGTCTGCGCCAAAAAATATGAATCTGCCCTGACGTCAAACGTGCGACATTTGTTTAGGCGACTGTAAAAGCCAAAGCCAAAGCCAAAGCCAAAGCAGACTATGGACCGGAGTCGTTTCTTGAGAGCTGTGTGTGTTTAGGAGCAATTCTGACTCCGAGTCTGTCCAGACAGAGGAGCTCGGCGCCCTGTTTTCTGTTGTTTAAGTTTAGGCGGAAGTGACGGTGAAGTGACGGCTCAATGGAAATAACGCCATCTACAGGTTTGGAATGTGTATGAATGTGGTTTAAAACGCAGATGTTCGGTTTTGTGTAGATGGTGTTTTTTTCTAAGACGTGGTGGTGTGTATAAAACTATTTTTATACACGGAGGGGGGGGAAATGTTCGGTTTTAAAAATACCCGGATACGTGTGGACATGGCCTAAATGGCCTGTTGTGAAGCCTGGTGCGTGAGCAAAGGCCTCGTCCTCTGGTGCGCAGCAAATACAGGACCATGGACAGTATAAAGAATATAAACAGTCTTTAATCGGGACCCGACCCAAAGCCGCACATTAAAACTCACATGTTGTGCTCCACTGCTTATGTGCCACATGATGCACGGTCGCACCACATGACATTTGAACACTTTAAGGACAAAAAACATGCAGAATAAGAAAAGGATTTGGTTCCCTGGAGGTCACAGGTACTACAGAAATGTGCTGATTTATTACGAAATTTGAACTTTTTTAATTAAGGAAACTGCAATTAGACAGAAAATGTGGGCATTTAATCATCTCATTGACCCTGATATCAGTGTATTTATAAATCTGTCTCCATTTAATCTGATTAATGCTCATTTAGACCTAAAATAAGCCACACTGTGCTGCACTGAAACACGTCTGTACAACTTTATTGCCGTAATGAAATATGATCGCACTCGACGAGTGTCAGACCCCGAGTCCAAATGTCTTCTAGACCGAGACAAGACTCAGTCCAAATGCACTTGAGTCCAAGACCTTAAATAAATGGTCTCGAGGCCGGTCTCATGACCAAGACCGGTTCCCCAGTGTGACTTTAAACAGCCCTACTTTACATTTATTCAATCACAGGTGGTTTTAAAACTCAAAAATACTTTAGAAAACAGACATTCTGACTCTGAGCAGGGTCGCCTCTCCACAGATCTGACCTGTTCTTGCTTTGGTTTGATTTCCTTAAAGATTAAAAGGTCTAAAAACCATATGGTGACACATTACTCTGGGGAAAAGCATTTCACGGGCCATCGCCAGGAAAGTAATCACAAAAATCTGCATTCTGTCAAAAGTACGAGCATTTTGTCTTTAGCTCAGACCGACCTTGCTTAAATATCACCGTCTCTGTTTTAAATTATGGCCAATTAATGAAACAACCATAAATCGCAAACGGCCCGGGATGCGCCCTTGAAAATAATTCCTTAAGTAATGAGGACGCCGCTGGTTTCTTAGCACAAAACCACCACTTGTTTTGGCCCCCAGTTAGGATTTTACGACTATTTTTACCGCTTTAGTTTGGCTCCGGATCAAAACGAAGACACTTGGAAGGACGAGCGGCTCTGAAGGCCCCGTCTGGTCCGAAAAGAGGAAGTTTTTAAGGGTTTTGGCGATGATTTTTGTGCATATAGTGTGGATATTAGAAGTAGGGTGGGAGTTAAATTTGGATGTGGAGCAAACACGCTTCATTATCTGGCAACCGGACGTGTTTATTAATAGATTAGCTTAATTTTGACGATGCATGTGACCTATATTTTCTGTTTGTGTAAAAATAGACAATGACGAAGGAAGCGCGTTGGAGATTGAAGGACCTATATTATATATCGCTGTTTTCTGATTTATGTTCTAATATAGTTTCCTCAGCACAAACACACCTGGAGTTGTTTCGTTTCATTCACACATTTTTTAATTTAACACACAAACCTGCAGATTTAGGCTTTAAGCTTTGTGTAATATTGGACTTTTTAAGTATAAGCAAGGTTTGAAAGGTGAGGATTATGATATAGATGGGGGATACGCTCTTTTTGGGATTTTTTTAAGTCCCTGTACCTGATTTTTCCTGTCTTAAAAACGTGAAAAACAGAATGAGTTCATTGTAAATGGTTTGCAGTGGTCCAACAGCCGTTAGTCTCCCACTTCAGGTTTGCAGAACTTCCAGTTAATGGTTTTCTGTGGCAAAATATCTGTGTAAATGTGTCGTATTCTCCTCCAGCAGCTTCATAAATCTGCCCCAGCACCAAATCCTCAACCAACAAGGTCCACAAAGGAGATACATTCAAGAAGAAAAGAAAAAGAAAACAGAAGAAAAAGAAAACAGAAGTAACGTCTACAATTAAAATTAAAAATCGATTCCACGATGTCGATATTGGCGTAGAAGGATAAATTTGTGCGAATGTGACACATCTATAGGAGACCATAACGTTGCTCGTCGTCGTTCTTCCTTTAAGTTTTCGTCTTTCTTCCCTTGACCGTTGTGGATAAATTCTTGATTGTTTGTCCTTTGTGGACCTTGTTGGTTGAAGATTTGGTGCTGGGGCAGATTTATGAAGCTGCTGGAGAAAACGCAAAACATTTACCACAGAAAAACATTTAACCGGAAGTTCTGCAAACCTACAGGGAGGGACTTCTGGCTCATGCATTCAGGACATCGGTTACGATAACAACAAGGAGCATGCTTACGTGCACTTCCTGATTACATGACAATAAAATCCATCATATTTAGATGCAGACAGTTCACAGCAGAGTTATTTCGACCCCAAGAGCCGCTTATACGATATATCTGTACTGGAGCCAGACTCGTATCACTCAAATATGGGACAAAATCACATACAGGGCCTTTAATAATAAAATTAGCTTTTTTTAAATAATAAAATTCACTTTTTTTTTGCGTAGCGCTAATGCCTGAAAATATCTTGGTTAAAGTTCAAATAATGTTAATAATAATCCCCAAGTGATAAATGAAGATGGGTCCTTTTTGAAAGTAGAAAAGATTAGGTTCCCCAAGAAAGGCACATTTTTTTAGAAAGTGGCAACCATTTATTTACTTTTTTGAAACGGTCTAAGCCAACCCCACCTCCCATTTTTTATTATTTCAATTTTTTTATGTCTTATTATTATTAGTAATAGTATTTTTTTTCCTTTTTTATTTGTTATTAATCATAGTTTAGTACCTTTATTATCATTCTATTATAATTATTATATTGTTAAACGCTACTCGTATTTCTTCATATTCCCTCTGGATTAAAGTGATTTGTTTTTGTTCGTTAATTAGTTTTGTAAGTTGTTTTGTCTGCATAAAAATGAAAAAGGTTTGTGCTCATGACACATCTATGAAATATCTTTTTACACATGAGTAAACAATATATGAAACCCAATAATAATACTCAAGTACAGATAGAAATCACTTCAAAAAGCTCAATGTGGACTAGAGCTGCAACTATCGAATATTTTTGGAATCGAGTATTCTGTCGATTATATCATCGATTAATCGAGTAATCGGATAAATCACACTTTTTTGTTTTTATACAACTATATCAATAGTGTGTAACGCAACATGAAAGGCCTCTTAAAATGAGCAAGCAATTGCTGTTATTCCTCACAAAAAAGGTTTTTATTTAAAGTCAACATTTTTTTTAAACAAGTGTAAAACCTTTGGCTTATTGGCTTATAAGACAGGAGTTTTCTAAGTGACAACGTTAATCCTTTAACTAGCCTAATTAATAAGCTAAATATAGAACTAGCGAACACATAAGTGTTCGTAAACGTCGGTAAAATATTTCCTTTCTCTGATATTGGAATTATTGATGCCAGCGGTTCTAGATTAAATCAGATTTTTGGTAAAAGTAGAACAACGAACTAGACGTTTCTGATGTGGGAAACACCGAGTGTGTGTGTGTGTGTGTGTATACGTGAGGAAGGGAGCGATTTGAGTGAGATCATTTGCTCTCTTGCTGCTCATTATGCCTCGTTACTATCGACTCATAACACAGGTTACAAATAATTACAAATACTGTACATTCTAATAGGCGTTACTTTTCATTTCAGTTAGCAATCGTAAAAGTATATTACCTCGTAGATTCTCCGACTCCGACTCCGCTTAGAAGCGGCGCTTAGAGAAGTACAGTTCACATGAGGATGCTTTCGCTTTAAGTGCTGCAGCATTGAAGACGTACTGTTGTGGTACATCAGGTTGGCTTTGCCAGTGCACACTGGCAGCGGCCACATCATTATCTGCCATTTCCACACCGTGGAATAAATCGCGCCGCTTCAAATCTTTGAAATGTACGTCATTGATAACTGTCCGTGTGAAACAGTGATCCCAGACTGGCGCAGCAGTCTACAAAGGAGGAGTGATACGATAGCAGAGACATTTTAAATAAATTGACTTTGGTGACATGAATTAACGAAGCCTCGAGGCAAAGAATTTGCCCGAATATTTTTTTGTAATCGAATTATCCGAGTTACTCGAGTAATCGTTTCAGCCCTAATGTGGACTGTCTGCAGCTAATTATAACCTGTTTTGTTGTTTAAGAGTCAGGAAGTGCACTAGTTAGCATGCTAGTTGTTGCACTGTAGCATTATTATTGCGCTAAAACTCCGCTCTTGTGTCTTAAAGTTGTGAAAAACTCGTATAAACCCATCGTGGTGAGTAATTAAGAAGCTCTGAATGCAACTTTGAACCACTGCAAACTCATTTTCTTCACGTTTTTAAGGCCGTAAAAATCAGCCGCAGCTCCTTTTTTGTTAACATTTCTTTTGGCGTTTTAACATCGCACAGACCCGCTCTCCCTCTCTGATATTATGAGTCCGAAGGCGTCCTCCGTCTTGTCCCCTCCATGTTGATACGGGCCGTTCTGAAGCAGGTGAAGGACGCGCAGACGGGGACGCTGTAAAAACCTAGAGGACGCACATTAGCAAATGACTCGACGGAGAGGACAATAGCTAGCAGGCTAACGAATAATAATAAACCACGCGATCGATACGGCCTGTATAATGAGATAATGTACAGTACAGCCATTTAGACACAAGGAAACAAGGAGGAACAATGCTATTCAGGTTTTAATGAGGAATATAATGAATGTTAAAGGTCCTACGTTACACTAAACGCTCTTTTGTGCGCTTTAAGACATGTTATAATGTTGTTTCCTCCTCGAAAACCATAACAGGAGTTGTGTTTTGTTTCTAGAGGAGTTTCCAGACGTCCCTGTTGACCCGGGACAGTCCCAGTTTTGAGCCCTGTGTCCCCTGTCCCAGCAGATTTATACAAAACCACTGATTTGTCCCAGTTTTATACAAGAAAATGTAGCACGTGTCCCTATTTTTGACCAATCTGACGCCTGCTGACAGTAAAAAGAGGCAAACATTGTCATTTGTTTAGGTAAAATACAGAAAAGCTGCTTAAAAATGAGCAAAACACAAAGAAAATGTGACTATACTGATTCACGTGTGTCAGTTTTCCTTAATTACACACTCGTTTTACTCGTCTTATTATTACTAACCACCAAAAAAATGTGGAAGTTCCAGTTTTTTTTATTTGTTTCAGTCATCCTTCATTATTGGTTTGTCTGCATCTCCAAAGCTGAAAATGCTCAGTTCCACCTTGTGATGTCATGAAGTTAACAGCTCCTTTTAGCATTAGTTCAGTAGAAATGGGAAACTCCAGGTCTGAAATCATCCAAATGATTCTAGTGGAGGTGTGTGGGGTTTAAAAACACTTCATTCCACATGTCGTCACAAGGTGGAACGGTGTGTTTTCAGTTTGAGAGAAGAACTCAGCCTAAATCTGCAGGGTTTGTGTAAATGAAACAAAAACACAACTCCAGGTCTGTTTGTGACGAGGAAACGGAACAGATCAGAAAATGACGTAATGTGGTTGCAGTTAGTGAGGAGCAACTATATCTAATATGGACGTAACAATAACGTAAATCTGGTGATATCGTATCGTCAGAGGTCTCACAATAACATCGTGGAGCATCACAATTTCACAAAGTCTCTTTGCTTAAATGAACAGTTCTGATGCAGAAATAGCTTAAAAAAAAACAGAGGGAACTACATAGACCATGATCCTTTGCTTCGTTTCAGCGCAGACGACATGAAGAAATAACTGTTCTAAGCACTTTTACATCTTCATTCTTTGGATTAAGTCTTGTCAAGGCATTTTTAGAGAAAAAAGTCGCAGATTCACCACAAAATATTGTAATAAATCTGGTTCGGTGAGAAAATATCGTACAGAGAGATTTGGATTTCGTTCCATCCCTAATGACAATAAATGTTGTACCAAATGACTGGTCAAAGCATTTTATTATGTCAGTTATTATGTAGAATATCGTAACATCGTGAGCTTTCCCACGATATCCCAATAAATATCGTACCGTGAGACTTGGATATCGTTACACCCCTAATATCTAAGGGTTGAGACATTTCAGAACATGTTTGTACAGATCTAAACTACAGGGTTAGATGTGTTTCTGCACAATAAGACAGGAGATTTTGTTGTTTGTGGAGGAAAATGTATAAAAAATTACTACTACTACTGCTATTATGTAAGAGGAGGGAGGGCATCTGGCACACAAGGTTATAAAAGGACTGGAGGGCGTCGAACAAGGATACAGGAGGAGACACGTGGACACAGGAGGGCGGAAGGGCATCAGGCGCACAATAATAACGTTAACATTATTTTAACAGACAGTTCATGTTCCCCTGAGTGTCTGGGGTCCCGTCTTTAATATAACCCCGGCCCTATCCTCGTCGCCTGCCTCCTCGTCTCCTACTTCCTTGTCTCCTTGAGTTAATAGCTTTGTGATTTGGGAGCGCGGTCTCTATCCGTGAGATCGGAACGTTCCCGGACACGGCTAATGAAGTTTGAGCTTATTTTGGCACGATATGTTTAAAAAAGACGTAAAGGAAGATGTTGAGATTTACAAAAGGGCTGCGGAAGTATCGAAAACCAGATCCTGAGCGATACCAAGGCTGATATCGAGACTAGATCCTCATTTTACGCAGGTATCAGAACAAGTATAAGAGCGCAGAGACTAGTATACGCACATGGACCTGGTTTAGACCTGGTTTAGACCTGGTTTAGACCTGGTTTAGACCTGGACCACTGTGAGATTACACAGATATAAGACCACATGAACACAGGAAAGAAAATACTATGATTTAATGTGGAAAATCACAGGTTATTGTCTAAAGAAAGAGGTTTTTTTTTATTATCGTTGTGGAATCTGTAGTGTTGTAGCCAAGACCAGTCCAAGACCACAGGGTCCCAAGACCAGGACAAGGCCGAGACCATTTGAAATGAGCTTGTTAAAGGCAAATGGACTCTCTTTCGGATTACCACCTGATGACATCACAAGGTGGAGCCAGGCATTTTGAACTCTGGAGAGGGAGGCAGACGAAAAGAAAAGACAAGCAGGTGAATACTCAAACATCTGTACCTGATTTCTAGAGATTTTCACAACTTTTAAAGGCTTAGTTTTGCTGTCAGCAACCACTAGCATGCTAACGACCCTACTTCCTGGTTCGCGGGGGATAAAAACGGTTTATAACTAGATGCAGACGGTTTAGAGCAGACTTATTTTGACCTCAAGAGCTGCTTTTATGAAAAATCTGTACTGGGACAAGACACATTTTACTCTGTTACTTTAAAAATTCTCTTTAAATCTCCAAGTTTCTGTCTTTTTCTGTTCCAGGTCGAAGTTCCGAATTCTGACGTGACTCCGCCCACTTCTGCACCTCCCGAACCAATAAACACCAACCAGATTTCTTAACTATGTATTAAAGGTTTGGAATTATGTCATGAAATTGAACGCACCACTTTGTTCCTCCAAACACAATCTGCCATCGACTGTAAATGTTCTGGTCTTTCCTGTTGTAACTGTAAAATGAAAACTCGCCTTTGTGTTTTGTTTAATAAAAACATTTAACTGACTTGTGTTTATTTGTGAGGGATTCGTCATGCTCACATTTTGGTGCTACACAGCAAAAATCCACTTCCTTAAAACTAGAAAAATAAACTTGTTTTTAAGTTAAAATGCTCTAGAAACGAGTGAAATGATCGGCCAGTGCAGTAAGTATAATTTACTTATCTGGAAAATACATCTAGACCTTTGTAAGTCTCAAAATAAGATGAAATTATTTATTCTAAGCAATAATCTAAGGTTTAAAGGAGCTAAAATAAAGCATAAAACACTCATTCTAAGAACAAACTAAGATGAAAAGTCTTAAAATATGAAGCTGTTATTGACTGTTTTACTCTTGATTTGAGTTCATGAATCTCAATGAAATTCGTTATTTCCTTATTTTAAGTCTAATTACCACTTGGTAACTGACTGACAAATTGCATTGCTCCTAAAACTTTTAAATCTTTTCATTTTTCCATGTCATAAACAGAAGGTTCAGAAATTCTGGACAATTTCAGTCCGAGATCGACTCATTTACGTCCAGAAAAATGTCTTAAACTCCATCTTAGCACTTGTTTTGTGCATTTAACTAGTTTATAGACATAAACACTAGATAAGAAAAACAAAAAATTCTTGATATAAGCTTAATATCCTTGTATATTTAACAGTCATTTAGTTTATATCCCTTAAAATAAGGTAAATAAGATTTTTTGTCTAGATTTAAGAGAATAAATCTTGATTAGTTTGATGAAATGTGCAGTGTAGCTGTGACATGTATATTTAAGGGTTTAATGACATCAAACAATCCACTTCCACTTCACTTTTTGTGTTTTTGGCATCTTAAAAATGATGAATTTGCACCTAAAATTACCCATATCGAAAAATATTCATGAAACTTGGATGATTTCTTGATACGTTTGGACAGAAGACAAGTAGACAAAAGATTTCAGCCATTGAAAGTTTAAAAAAATGTTAATTCGGTCTTTATTTATTGCGTTTTTTTATGTGGTTAGAACTGATTGTGTCACAGATGAGGCGTTACAGGGTTAAACAATAATACGGCCACTTTTCAATAATATAAAACTAAAAAAACGACTTGTAAAATGACTCAAAGCTCAGGTCAGATTTTGAGTTGGCAAAATTTCAAGAAATGAGACACTACGAGTAAAAATGTGTTAGTAACAGCCCTGGTATTTCAGAAACACTGATACGATTAAAACCAGACTTTGGCACGTTTGAATCCAAAAAAGGCACAGCATTTCCATGGAAACGCGCAGGAACGAGTCAGGTTTGTGGAGATGCGAGCCCACCCGCTGTAACAGGCGCGTTTACAGGGCGATAAAAACACAACGCGCTTTTACTGTGGCCTGTTCTCGCCTATAAAAAGCTCCACACTGTGGCTTTAATATCCGCTAGAACCCCAGCGCGGCCTCGTCTCTGCTTTCACATCGCAGCGAGGCCGTTAAATGTTCCGCAGTGCGACTTTACGGCCTTTATTTAAACCTGGTGTCGGCGTTTGTACAATAACAGTCCCCCCCCCCGTGTAAAAACATGTCACTACTGCATTCTCGTGTAGTACTGCGTGTGTGTGTGTAGTACTTCTGCGTACTTCTGTGTACTTCTGCAGCTGTTTTGTCTGTGGCGGAGGGAGGCCAGGTGCTGCTATCACTCACCCGCACTTGTTTTGCACCATTCTTCCCATCATGCTTTGCAGCTGGGAATTTGAGACGACAAATTATCCCCGACTCTGCGTTCTTCACAGGGCCCAGAGTATAGATTTTTTTGCTGATTTGTGTTGGATTTTGTTTCATTCACACACGTTTAACACACAAAAACCACGGATTTGGGCTTCACTCAAACCAAAAACACCCCGTTCCACCGTGTGATGTCACATGGTGATACAGGAAGTGCTCCACTGCGTTTTTAAACTCCACACAGCTTCACTTTAGGTTTAGTTTTGGATTAGGCCTTTTTTAGACTTGGCTAAGACCTGGTTTAGACCTAGCTGAGACCAAGTTTAGACCTGGTTTAGATCTAGTTTAGAACTCGTTTAGACCTGGTTTAGACCTGGTTTAGACCTGGTTTAAACTCCACACACCTTCACTAGAATCATTAGATAATTTCAGCTCTGGAATTGCCGATCTCGACTGAACTAAAGGTAAAAGGAGCTGTTAAAAATGGTTGAAAACTCCCGCTTCATGACATCACAAGGTGGAACAGAGCATTTTAAGCTTTGGAGATGTAAACAGACTCATAATAAAGTGTGACTCAGACACGTGAATGAAACAAAACACAACACAAAGCTCACAAGAGCCAGTTTTGCGTAAAAAAAGGACCTTTAAGTATTTTTCAGTATGAAAATGTAACAAATTTAGCAAATATTTATTAGAAAAATTTCTTTTTATCACCAAAAATTCCATCTGTGTGCCACATACTCTGTGCCCCTCGTCTGTACTTTTATATTCAGTATTTATTTATCTCATATAACTTTAAAACTCCTCCTCCTCTGTCCCTGTGGTCACTTTGAGCTGATTCATGATTTTATCATTTCCACAGCTGCTGTTTCTCCTTTTACTGTAAAACCCGCCCCACATCTGCCTCTGTAGTAGTAGAAGTAGTAGAAGTAGTAGCAGTAGAAGTAGTAGCAGTAGAAGTAGTAGTAGCAGTAGTAGTAGAAGTAGTAGCAGTAGAAGTAGTAGTTGTACATGTAGTAGTTGTGGTAGCTGCAGTAGTAATAGTAGTTTTTATAGTTGCAGTAGTAGTAGTAGCAGCAGCAGTAATAATGAAGTAAAAATGCAGTACTCAACAAACAGTAGTACTTTTACCACTTCTGAACACATTTTCTCTTATATTTGTATTTTTATCCTTGAGTCTATTCCTGTATTTTCAGATATATATTTCACAAAGCCCATTATCCCGCCAAATTCCACATGAAACTTTCACACTTTTGCAGCGCTCCTTCAGACCCGATTAAATCTGAGTCTGAAGCACTCGGCGTAAAACCTCCAGATGAATTAGTCATGTGGCCGAGGTCTGAGGCGACGGGAGACGAGGAAACGGACTCAGAGGTGCAGAGGTGGAAGAGCCTCTGTAGACCTCCACACTCGGATTTAACGCACGTTTGAAGAAAGATCCCAGTGAGTTCTGCTGATTAAAGACGCTGATTCTGAGGTTTACCGTCTTAAAAATGTGAAAAAACAGTTATTCCTTACGCTTTTTCCATGTTCTTATGCGATTTCCTCATCACAAACACATTTAGAGTTGTGTTTTTGTTTCATTCACACATTTAACACTCCACGCTCCACACACCTTCACTAGAATCATTTGGATCATTCCAGCTCTGGAATTGCCGATCTCGACTGAACTAAAGGTAAAAAAGGAGTTGTTAAAAACTGTTAAACTCCCGCTTCATGACATCACAAGGTGGAACGGAGCGTTTTGAGCTTTGGAGATGTAAACAGACTCATAATAAAGTGTGACTCAGACACGTGAATGAAACAAAACACAACTCCAGCTCTGTTTAGATAAAATAACAACATAACAGGGTTAAAACCTCAAAATAGTTGAACTTGTTATAACAGTACTTGGCCTAGTAATTGTATTTGAAGTATAAGATATTGTAGTAGCAGTAGTAACAGTCGTAGTAGTAGTAGTAGTTTTTGGACTTGTAGTAGATCTTGAACTTGTTATAACAGTAGTAGGCCTTGTAGTTGTAAATGTAGTAGCAGTAGTCGTAGTAGTAGTAGTAGTAGTAGTAGTAGTAGTAGTAGTAGTAGTAGTAGTAGTAGTAGTAGTAGTAGTAGTAGTAGTAGCAGTAGTAGTAGTAGTAGTAGTAGCAGTAGCAGTAGTAGTAGTAGTAGCAGTAGCAGTAGTAGTAGTAGTAGTAGCAGTAGTAGTAGCAGTAGTAGCAGTAGTAGTAGTAGTAGTAGTAGTAGTAGCAGTAGTAGTAGTAGTAGTAGCAGTAGCAGTAGTAGTAGTAGCAGTAGTAGTAGCAGTAGTAGCAGTAGTAGTAGTAGTAGTAGTAGTAGTAGTAGCAGTAGTAGTAGTAGTAGCAGTAGTAGTAGTAGTAGTAGTAGCAGTAGCAGTAGCAGTAGTAGTAGTAGTAGTAGTAGTAGTAGTAGTAGTAGTAGTAGTAGTAGTAGTAGCAGTAGTAGTCATGTTTGTAGTAGTAGTAGTAGTTGAGCTTGTTATAACAGTACTCGGCCTAGTAGTCGTAGTATCTCCATGGAGACGTGCAGGTGACGGACACGGCACCAGAAAAGTTGCGCAGTGCAGCTTTAAGAAACATTTACCGGTGCATTTCACATTGTGCCGTTGTCCAGTGACCGGAGGAACCTCCTCCTTTTAATCATTTCTGTCAGGACAAAGTAAAAACAAGCAAATCAAACTTGTGGATGAGACAAGTTATAACGGAGATAAATTATTCAGACGGACACACCCTGTACTGAAAACAACATCCAACGCCAAATTCCCAACAGTGTTCCAGGAATATTCCCCGGAGCCAAAACAACCCTGCACTTCCACATCGACGTGAAATAATTCTGAGAAAAGTTCGGAACATCCCAACTCGGATAAATGACTCAAAAGCAATGTTGAGGTAAAAAGGGAGACTTCAGTGTTATTTAAAGCTGCATTGTGTGACTTTTCTGGTGAAATCTGTTTAAAGAGCTGTTTAAAGTCACACTGTGGAACATTCCAGGGAGAATGTTTCAGATTTCAGATTTGTCGAGCTGGTGTTTGGTTCATATCTCTGTCATTCCCGGGCCGATCCACGCGAAACAAAAACTGGCACAAACTTCTGTCTTCTCCGTCAGAATAAATAAACAAAAGTGGAGTTATTTTTTCAGAAAAGCTTCAAAAAAAGGCGCCGTTATTCAAACCCAAAGACGTGAGTGTCGGCGTTAAGGGTCTGAAATCACGCAAATTGACTCTTGTGTCTTGTATTTCCTCAAAAACACCTGGAGTTTTGTTTTTTCACATTCATGTTTGAGTAATCCTTCATTATTAGTCTGTCCACATCTCCAGAGCTCCACCTTGTGATGTCATCATGTGGTAGTTTTCATGTGAACAGCTCCTTTTACCTTTAGTTCAGTGGAGATTGGAATTTCCAAGTCTGAAATCATCCAAATGAACTATTTATTAAGCATTTTTTAATATATTCATTTGTTATTTGACTATTTAATGTTGAAAATCACATTCTCAATCAGTCAAACTTTATTTCCCGAGTGCTTTTCATACACAAGTGCAACACAAAGTGCTTCTATTGTCTAAAGAAAGAGGGTTTTTATTAACAGCGTGGAATCAGTATCAGCATCACTTGCAATTTCAGGACTAATTGAGACAAACACTGCCTATAGTCTCTGCTCAGGCTAATCACGACTAAATGCTGGACTAAACAAGCACTAAATCAGGACTAAAGCAGGTCTAAACCAGGACTAAATCAGGTCTAGACCGGTTCTAAAACAGGGCTAAACCAGGACTGTCCTCATCACGACTACATGCAGGACTAAAGCAGGACTAAACCAAAGCAAAATCTGGTTTTAGCTTGGACTAAACTAACCAGTTATTAAATGTGACCTAAACTAGGTCTAAACCAGGACTAAACCAGGTCTTGACCAGTTCCAGACCAGTTTAAACCAGCACTGAGTACGTCACAACTTAACTCTGGATCAAATGCTGAACTTAACCAGGACTAAACTAAGACAGAGTCAGGTTTAAGACAGGACTAAGATGACCAGTTCTTAAATGTGACCTTAACTAGACCTAAACCAGGACCAAATTAGGACTAAACCAAGACAAAATCAGGTTTATGGTAGGACTACCATAACCAGTTCTTAAATGTGACCTAAACTAGACCTAAACAAGATCTAAACCAGATCTAAACCAGGACTAAACCAAGACTGAATCAGGTTTAAGACAGGACTAAGATAACCAGTTCTTAAATATGACCTAAACCAGATCTAAACCAGGACTAAACTAGGACTAAACCAGGACAAAATCAGGTTTAAACCAGGACTAAGCAAACCAGTTCTTATATGTGACCTAAACTCGGACTAAACAAGATCTAAACCAGGACTAAACCAAGACTAAATCAGGTTTAAGACAGGACTAATATAACGAGTTCTTAACCAACCTCCCAACCATCTTAAATGGGTCTAAACCAGGACTAAACCAGGACTAATCGAGCCAAACCTTGCCTCCAGTCTCTCTTCGGGCTAATAATAACCCATAAATAACGCAGTTCATTTTTTATTTCCTATTTTTTTACATTTAAATTCACTGCCAACCGCTCCATTTGCCCTTTCAATAACATTTTCTTGGCTCTTATCACGCGTCTGCCTTGGACACTCCGTTACGCACTCCACTCCTCCCTCCTCTCCTCTCTATCTCTCCTCCCTCCGTCTCTCTTTCTCTTCCCCTCCCTCCGTTTTCACCCTCTCCTTGTAGCTCGCATCTCTAAATAGCGAAGCAAAGCACCCGCGGAGGGAGGAGATCGGCTCGTAATCGTCCTACTCGCCACCTGCGAACCCAAATCCAACCAAATCCCACATTTTTACGCGATTCCCCACTGAAAAACCTCCGCAAAACCACATTTAACCCGCTGAATCTGCTCGTTTTTGGGTTATTCCCCCCGTTTTTTCATCCATCATTACGCGCGGCACCGGGGTCTCCATCCAGCGCGTCCGTACCCGATCGGAAGCGCCTTTTCGGGGGGCAGTCCCGGGAGCTTTTGGATGCTTCGGAGCGGAGTTGAAGCGAAGTCCGAGACGCCGAGGAAGGAGCGCTCTTGCCGGGCTTGAACATGGACGGACCGTCGCTATATCTCTCCATTGTGCTGCTCCTGTTCCAATGTAAGTAACCGAGGGAAAACGCACGCGATTTCACCGTCTGTTTTTTGCAGGAATTTGTGGATTAAAGTTGCAAACGGGAAAGGCGGAATTGCTGCGTTTTGGGCACGTTTTTGGCCCCCGTTTTGCGTTGGGTTTTGTTCGTTCACAGAGGATCAGTGTTCGGCGTAAAGAAGCGTGGATTTGTAAACACGAGCAGGTGGTAACTTTGAACTGGAAGCTAATCTCCCGGAGTTTTTTATTGATTTTACCAAATGTGCCACGTTACCACTTCTATTTTATTAATTTACTCGTTATAACACGTCATAATTTAAGATAATAAACAGGAAATGAGTTAATCTTATCATTTTTAATAGAAATGTAGAGATAAAAAGGATAGTTTCAGACATAACAGTTCACCAGTATGAGTAGAAAGTGGACTTTGTTATGCTTTGTTATAAAGACTATTTGTAATGAACATGAAATTTAAAAAAAATCTGATATTTTCTAAATATTATTCTGTTTTAATGTATTTTTAGTTGAGTAAAGGTCTATTGTTTTCATTTTTATTGTAGGTTTTGAATTGATTCCTTTTTCGAGCAGCTCTTTCCTGGCTCTACTGTATTGTGTTTTAAATCAGGATTATACCAGGACTAAACCAGGTCTTGTCCAGGATTAAACCAGGACTAAACCAGGTTTAAACCAGCACTGACACATCACGGCTAAAGTCGGGACTAAATGCTGGACCAAACCAGGATTAAATCAGGTTTAAACCAAGGTTAACGTAACCAGTTCTTAACCTAAGCTTGACCAGACTGAAATGGGACTGAAACCAGGTCTAAACCAGGACTAAACCAGGTCTAGACCAGTTCCAAACCAGTCTAAACCAGGGATAAACCAGAACTGTCCTCATCATGACTTCATGCTGGACTAAAGCAGTTGAAGCACTTGAACTAAGTTAACCAGTTCTTTAATGAGACCTAAACTAGGACTAAACCAGGTCTAAACCAGGACTAAACCAGGTCTTGACCAGTTCCAAACTGGTCTAAACCAGCACTGAGTATGTCACAGTCAGGTTTAAGACAGGACTAAGATAACCAGTTCTTAACCAATAATCAACCATCTTAAATGGGTCTAAACCAGGACTGAACCAGGTTCAAACCGGTGATAGACCAGTTCTAATCCAGTCTTAACCAGAACTAAACCTGAACTGACTAAACAAGTAAAAACCAAGACTTAAACCAGGACAAAATTAGGTTCAAACCAGGACTAAGCAAACCAGTTCTTAACCAAGACTTAAACCAAGACTAAACCGGGACTAAACCAGGTCTTGACCAGTCCCAAACCAGTCTAAGCCAGGTCTAAACCAGGTTCAAACCAGGGCTAAACCAGAACTGACTAAACAAGTAAAAACCAGGACTAAATCAAGACAAAATCAGGTTTAAACCAGGACTAAGTGAACCAGCTCTTAACCAAGACTTAAATCAGGACTAAACCAGTACTAAACAGGACTAAACCAGGTCTTGACCGGTCCCAAACCAGTCTAAACCAGGACTTAACCGGACTATTCTATCTCCCTCTCCCCTCTGGTGTTTTGCGTGGGCAGACCCAGCGGACCCACTGTCCCAGGACCTCCCCAGGACTTGGACTCAGGTCTGGTCTGGACTTGGACCATGGTCTGGACTTGGCTCGGGTTCATCGCATACGGCAGCTCCAGTGGGCGAGAGGTGCTAAAACACGTCTCACTTTCTGGACCTGAACCAGGAAACGGGTCGTGACGAGGCGGGGAATGGACTTTTTATATTTATTAGATGGAAAAAGGCAGAGACGGCGTTTTGTACGACGAAAATTTAAAACGCAATTTCTTTTTTTGGACAATAAAATGTGATTTTTAACTTTAAATGGTCGAACTTTCTTTTCCATTCCCATTTCGCTTTATGATATTACGCAAATGGGACTTTTTTACTTTCAATACCTGCTTTTGAAATGGGTTTTTGCATTAATGATGACCAGATTTTGGGTATTTTTGCCAACCGAACTCTATATAGTTATAATTTCTGACATTTGTGGCTTTGTTGCTTTGTATTTTACACACTTTAAATTGCAATATTGATCTAAAACAAAACTAAAAACACTTCTGATTCTAAAGAAATTACTCTGGTTGTGAAATGAGGCATGGATTTCCACACTTCCTGATTGCAAAAGAATAAATATTACACAAACTTGCACAAATCACTCTAAATCCACTCTGAATGGGTAAAAAGTCACCATCCATTTGGCACAGAACGTCCCCTTTAATATCCGATATCGTTTTTAGTCGGGGTGTAACGATATCCAAGTCTCACGATATTTATTGTGATATTGTGGAAAAGCTCACGATATTACGATATTCTACAAAATAACAAGACGGAAACCAACAAAACGGTCTCTCGTGAGGTTTAAGTCGGGTTCTAATGTCGTTTCCTCCTCAAAAACAGACCTGGAGTTGTGTTTTGTTCCATTTGTTTGCTCAAAACGCTCCATTCCACCTCGTGATGTCATGATCTGGAGATTTTAAAACTTATATCAGGTTATTTTGTCTCGTTTTCAGAGTTATTGTCGACTTACTCGTTCTGAGACGGCTTAATTCTTGTCTAGAGGTCGTTTATTTTCAGAGAACTTTGGGATGGAACGATGTCCAAATCTCTCTGTACGATATTTTCACCATAAACATGTCACCGAACCAGATTTATTACAATATAAAACTGTGAATCTGCGACTTTTTCCTCTAAAAATGCTTCATGAGACTTAATCCAAAGAATGAAGATGTAAAAGTGCTTAGAACAGTTATTTCTTCATGTCGTCTGCACTGAAACGGAGCAAAGGATCATGGTCTATGTAGTTCCCTCTGTTTTTTTTAGTTATTTCTGCATCAGAACTGTTCATTTAAAGAAAAGAGACTTGGGATTCGATATATTGTGATGCTCCACGATATTATTTTGAGACATTTGACGATACGATATCACCAGATTTACGTTATTGGTGCATCCCTAGTTTTTAGCCTTATTTACTTATGACTTTGACTTGTTTTCTCTAGCTTTTTTTTCTCTATAGGTTTTACAATTTGAATATCTTGCGTTCTTAAGGTGAGTGGGCTCGCCTCACCACAGATCTGACCTGTAACTAAACGTCCGATGCTTGTTGGCATCACCTAGACACGTTTAATGCCGTACTGTGCGGAATCTTCCAGAAAGCCAAAGCAGATGCACTGTGTAACTTTTCTGGTGGAGGATCTGTCAAACGCTTTTTTCTATGGACATTATTATTATTATTATTATTATTGCTTTGTCTGGAATGTTCCGCAGTGTGGCTTTAAACCTTTCTATCATCACGGAGACCGAACCAGACCAAGTTACAGGTCAGATCTGCGGAGAGGCGATCCCGCTCACAGTCAGAAAGCCTGTTTTTCTATCTATTTTTGAGCTATAAGTATTATAATTTCAAAATAATGAAAACTGAGATATCCATGTTTTTTTGGTGGTTGGTAATGATAAAACCGTGAAAAAAGTGCGTAATTAAGGAAAATTGTTATGCGGAGACCATTCCTGACCAACATTTGAGTCAGTATAGTCACATTTTCTTTGTGTTTTGGTTGTTTTTAGACTGATTTTTTAATTTTACCTCAACAAATGACAATGTACGCCTCTATTTACAGTTAACAGGGATCAAATTGGTGAAAAATAGGGACATTTCTTGTATAAAACTGGGACAAATCAGTGGTTTTGGATAAATCTGCTGGGACAGGGGACGCAGGACTGAAAACTGGGGTAAACAGGGATGTCTGGACACCTCAAACAAAAAGTTACACAGTGTGGCTTTAAGTAAAAATGCTTAGCCGTGCAGAAGTATATTAAGGCTGCATTAAATCAATAGGGGCAGCTGGACTTGTTGTCGACAGTTCAGCGGGACAGAGTAAAGTAAAGAGGAGCGGACGTTATGTGACATGTGTTAACTTTGCAATGAAGAAATGTTTTGGGGCGTGACTCTCGGACCAGACACGCTCCCCCCGATTAAACTAAACCAAGACTAAGCTAATTAGTTCTTAACCAAGACCCAACCAATCTTAAACAGGTCTAAATCAGGTCTAAACCAGGACTTAACCAGGTCTAGACCAGTTCTAGGCCCGGCTAATACAACACTGACTTCATCACAACTAAACGCTGGACTAAAGCGGGACTAAACCAGGACTAAACCAGGACTAAATCAGGTTTAAACCAGTACTAACCTAACCACTTCTTAGTGTAGACTTGACCAGACGGAAATGGGACCCAAACCAGGTCTAAACCAGGATTAAACCAGGTCTAGACATTTTCTAAACCAGGGCTAAACCAGAACTGTCCTCATCACGACTGCATGCTGGACTAAAGCAGGACTAAACCAAGACTAAATCTGGTTTAAACCAGAACTAAAAACCAGGACTAAACCAGATCTAAACCAGGATACATCCACAGAAACAAGCAAAAAGTTACACAGCGTGGCTTTAAGTTAAATGTATATTATCTTAAACCTGCATTAAATCAGTATGGACAGCTGCTCTTGATGTCAACAGTTCAGATTTTGACAGATTCTGACTTAAAAATGAGAAAACAGAACTTGATTTTGAGCATTTTGCAGTGGTCCAAAGTTCTTCCTCTCTTACCTTACGGCGCTGATCCTGAGAAATTTGCTGGATCAGACTCTGGTGTCCAAATATTAGTTCAGCTCATATCCCGAGTGGATTTATAACTTAATGTAATGAGAGTTTTTACAGGAGCAGTCGGCCCAGAAAGTCCCAGAACGTTTGAACTTTTATTTGGCCAAAGCTGTTCTGTAGTTACTTTAGTTACTGCATAAAGCACATGGATCAGGACTAAACCAGGTCTAAATCAGGTTTAAACCAGAACTAACCTAACCAGTTCTTAACCTAGGCTTTACCAGATGGATATGGGACCCAAACCAGGTCTAAACCAGGACTAATCCTGGATTAGACCAGTTCCAAATCAGGCTAAACCAGGACTAAACCAAGACAAATTCTGTTTAAACCATGACTAAGCTAATCAGTTCTTTACCAAGACCCAACCATCTTAAATGGGTCCAAACCAGGTCTAAACCAGGTCTAAAGTAGGTCTAGACCGGTTCCAAACTAGTCTAAACCAAGGATGAACCAGACCTGACCTCATCACAACTACATGCTGGACTAAAGCAGGACAAAACCAAGACTAAATGTGGTTTAAGCTTGGACTAAGATAACCAGTTCTTAAATGGGACCTAAACTAAGACTAAACCAGGTCTAAACCAGGACTAAACCAGGTCTTGACCAGTTCCAAACCAGTCTAAACCAGCACTGAGTACATCACAACTTAATTCGGGACCAAATGCTGGACTTAACCAGGACTAAACCAGGACAAAATCAGGTTTAATACAGAACTAAGAGCCAGAAACAGTTCTTAACCAAGACTTAAATGGGATCTAAACCAGGACTATTGTTTAGTCCTGGTTTAGATCCCATTTAAGACTAAACGGGGACTGACTAAACAAATAAAAAACAAGACTTAAAGCAGGACTAAACCAAGACTTAATCTGGTTTAAACCTGGGACCAAAACCAGGACTAAACCAGGTCCAAACTAGGTCTTGACCAGGATACTTGTGTCTGTAAGTTTTGTCGCATTTTATTTTAGTTTTAAGGAACTAAATTCTGTTTTTAGTCTCTGTTTTGGGATCATTTAATATCAGGTTTTGACACTTAAAACAAAGACAAAATTTACATATCGAAATTGCTATTTGAAAAAACTCTATTGTGGATCCCTGATTTGAAGTTACAAGTCAGATCTGTGGAGGAATGAGCACTAAAAGCCTCTGCAGTCGAATAAACACACATACATAAAGTACACGGACTTATTTTGATTTCCAGAGCTGCTTAAACAAACTTTCTGTACTGGGGTAAGACGTTTGTTTAGATACACGGGGAAAGCTTCAGTCCAGGCCCTTTACTGCCCCTCCTGCCCCCTCCTGCCCCCCCCAGCCCCCCGGAGGTCCACACTTGCCCCGGGGCAGCTGTTGCGCTCGGGGACGCTCTTGTACAGAGCTCCTTTGTCTTGGGTCCAACACACGCGGAGCTGTTGGTTCATTCCTGTAACGTTATCGCTGTGACACACTGAGGAGTCAAGGAGAAACCGGCACAAACTGAGGGGAAACCAGGACTAGACCAGGACTAGACCAGGACTAGACCAGGACTAGACCAGGACTAAAGCAGGACTAAACAAGGACTAAACCAGGACTAAACTAGACCAAAATCAGGGCAAAACCAGGACTAAACTAGACCAAAATCAGGGCTAAACCAGGACTAAAACAAGGAAAAAAGCAGGACTAAACCAGGACTAGACCAGGACTAAAACAGGACTAGACCAGGACTAGACCAGGACTAAAACAGGACTAAAGCAGGACTAAAACAGGACTAAAACAAGGACTAAACTAGACCAAAGTCAGGGCTAAACCAGGACTAAAACAAGGAAAAAAAACAGGACTAAGCCAGGACTAAACTAGACCAAAACCAGGACTAAACAAGGACTAAACCAGGACTGAACCAAGACTAAACAAGGTCTAAACCAGGACTAAACCAGGACTAAACCTGGACTGAATATGAATGTGAATACAGGAGTAAACCAGGACTAAAGCAGACCGAGACCAGGACTAAACCAGAACTGAACCAGAGACTAAACAAGGTTTTAACCGGGACTAATCCAGAACTAAACAAGATCAAAACCAGGGCTAAACCAGGACTAAAACAGGACTAAACCAGGATTAAACCAGTACTGAACCAGGACTAAACCAGGACTAAACCAGAGACTAAACTAGAGCAAAACCAGAGCTAAACCACGACTAAATCTGAACTGAACTACGCCTAAACCAGAACTAAACCAGGACTGAACCAGGAGTTTTTCCATTAGAATCAATTGGACAAGTTCAGCTCTACCACTTCATGACATCACGAGGTGGAACAGAGCGTTTTGAGCTTCGCAGATGTGGACAGACGAATAATAAAGTACTAAACTAATAACAAAGCACAGCTCCAGGTCTGTTTTTGAGGCGGTAACGACATGAGAACATGACAGGAGTCGATACAGAGCCTTTAAAGTCCCGTATCCTCTGCACAGACTCTGCGCTCTGCGTCTGGCTCCTGTTAATTTGAATAAGTGCTTTTAATTGCCCGCTCTCCATCGCGTGACCTCGACTCCAACCGAAAACGCCATTACAGAAAGTGCGCCGAAGATGCCAAGAAACCTCCAGACGAGTTTTACTGTTACTTTAAATAGACCCGGGACTGGACACGTCTCCTGCAAACAGGGAACGCATCGGAAATCTATAGGAATACAGAAGAATCTGGAGAGATATGGAACGAGATTTACTGCCAAAACCAGGACTAAACCAGAGACTAAAACAGGACTGAACCAGCACTGAACCAGGACTGAACCAGCACTGAACCAGGACTGAACCAGGGCTAAACCAGCACTGAACCAGGACTGAACCAGCACTAAACCAGAGACTAAAACAGCACTGAACCAGGACTGAACCAGGACTGAACCAGGACTGAACCAGGACTAAACCAGGACTAAACCAGAGACTAAACCAGAGACTAAACCAGGGCTAAAACAGGACTGAACCAGAGACTAAACCAGGACTAAACCAGAGACTAAACCAGAGACTAAACCAGGACTGAACCAGAGACTAAACCAGAGACTAAACCAGAGACTAAACCAGGGCTAAAATAGGACTAAAACAGGACTAAACGAGGACTAAAGCAGGACTGAAACAAGACTAAAACAGGACTAAACCAGGATGAAACCAGGACTAAACCAGGACTAAAACAAGACGAAGAACTAAATCAGGACTAAACCAGGACTGAACCAAGACTGAATCAGGGTTAAACCAGGACTAAACCAGGACTGAACCAGGAGTTTTTCACTAGAAACATTTGGATCATTTCAGCCTGGGAATTGCCCATTTCTACTGAACAAAAGGTTAAAAAGAGCTGTTCACTTGAAAAATATCATTAACTAACCACTTCATGACATCACCAGGTGGAACAGAGCGTTTTGAGCTTTGGAGATGTAGACAGACGAATGATAAAGTTACTCAAACATGTGTGAATGAAACAAAACACAACTCCAGGTCTGTTTTTGCGGAGGAAACAGCATAAAAACACGACTTAAAGCTCACAAGAGTCAGTTTTGCAAAAATAAAATAACCTTTAAGTGTTTTTCAGTGTCAAAATTGAAGAAATTTATTATTTATATAAATATTTATGAGAAAATCATTTTATTGCCAAAATACAATCTCTGTCCCTCCTCTATACCTTATATTTTGTATTTATTAATTTCATATAACGTTAAAATCCTCTTTTGACCTTCTCTATGTCTCTATCTCTTTGGAGACTAGCAGAAAAGTTCCAGAGTGCATCTTTACTCGTATATGAAAAGAGAACAATACTGTCAATCATTATGTTTTAATGTGTATTCTTGCTTTATTTTTCACCCGAGACGCGTTTGAAGTTTTTAAAGATGCGAAGAACTCCCCGGAATGCAAAAACGTTGTCGTCATTTTCCCCGTTTCTTTTCGTGTCTTTATCCTCCGGAGGTGCATGACTAAGAAGGAGGAGACGGCACGACTTTGGGATGTTTGAACAGCTCCGACGCCGCGATAAAAAATAGACAATCTCCGAGACAGACTTGGAATTAGCGGCTTGCAAACAAATGCAATCCACACGAGACGAGCCGCAGTCCTCGCCGGCACAGAAGAGACCAAAGTGTGCATTTTAAATAGAACGAATTACGTGTGGGAATGATTTATTTAGAAGAAAGAGATGAGAAATAAGGGACAAAACCAGGACTAAACCAGATGTAAATCATCGAAAACCAAATACCGAAACTAGATCCTTGTTTAATTCTGAATAAAAATAGTTTAATTCAGAATAAAAATTAATTCCGCTTTAAAAAGACCATGTAAACACGTCCTAAATCCCGAAGTAAGTCGGGGTTTATTTTGATTTTAAAGCCAAGTTCATTTCTTCCTGGATCATGTAAACGTTTCTTCTTCTCCAAAATAATCCCGGTGGTTGGTGCTCGTTGGCTCGTCCTTCTGATCCGGCTCCTCCAGTCGTCTCTCGGGACTTTCCTCCACGTCTCTTTGGATTTGTGAGCGGGATGTGGGAGTGGGCTGAGGTGTGGCAGCCTCAGACTCAGTTTGTCTTCTTCCTCCTTCTCCCACACTCTTCCCTTCTCCTCCTCAGCTCACAGACGTAAAGCGTGAGGAGAGAATTCTCCAGCTACCGCTTCATTATCATCGGAACGACCGCGGGAAAAGTTCGAATCGCATTTGTGTCGGCGGTGAAACGACAAACCGAGATGACAGAAAAGCTGGGAGCAGCTGAAGTGTGGGTTTTTTTCCCAAAGACGGAAATACGTTTGTGTCGCTGTCCAATCAGCACCTTCCCCACCCCCAGACGCTGAGCCCAATTAAATAAAGACGATTTAACGAGTTTTCCTTGGAAACCTGAATTCAGAATTATTATTTCCAACTCGAAGGAAAATATTTTATTTCTGAACTATTTAATTCAGAAACAATTAAAAAACATCATGTAAACGTGGCCATTGTCAGTTCCAGGGTTGAAATGATCCAAATGATTCTAGTGAAGGTGTGTGGAGTTTAAAAACACAGTGGAGCACTTCCTGTATCACCACATGACATCACAAAGTGGAACAGAGTGTTGAGAGTGTTGAGACTAAACTAAGTCAGTATGAGCTATTAGTGTCTTTTGAAATGACCTTGAAGTTTGTTTTTGTGAAGTTGAAGTTTTATCAGTTTGACATGTTTCTGTCTGTGATAATATTGTTTCCTGTACAGAAGTGGGTCGTCTGCCTCTTCCCCGCGGTGACGCCGCCGCTTTGTCTGGAATGTTCCACAGTTTGGCATTAAACTTAGCAACCCCATGTTGATTATGTGTATTTTGACTTTTTTTATTTACTATTTTTATTTACTTTTGTTTTATTTATTTGTGTTCATATTTCAATTTTAATTTACTTTTAATTTGCTTTATTTATTTGTTTATTTATTTTCATTTTTATTTACTTTTTAATTTCTATTTTTATTTTTTATTTTATTTATTTTGTATTTATTTTTGTTTTGTATATATATTTTTTTATTATTTATTTATTTATTTATTTATATTTTTATTAATTCTTTATTATTTATTTATGTATGTATGTATTTTTATTTTATTTTTTATTTTTACTCTTTTTATTTTTTGTATTTAAAACATACAGTATCTTTGGAAAACACAAATTACCGTGAGTGGGCTCACCACGAATCTCACCTGTAACTTGGCCTGGTAGTGTCGCGTCCTTGTCTCCATGGAGATAGATTAACGTTTAATTAATGCCGTACTGTGGAACATTCACCGGCGAAGCAATAACATGGAGAAGGTGGTGGTTATAGTTACCTAATTATTCAGCTTTACGAGTTTGTAAGAGCTTTTTTCACAACTTTCAGAGACTTTCAGAGAGTTTTGCCGCCACGGTAACGCTAAAAAACAACTAGCATGCTAACAGCACACTTCCTATCAACTCCAATTTGAATTTTACACAACTGGAAACATTGAATTATTTCGTTTTATAAGGATTTCTTTGCGAGATAGACTCAAGAATAGAGCAATCTCAGTTTAAAGATGTCACTTTTCAGGTAGAGGAGTTTTTTTTCAGCATGCTAACAGCACACTTCCTGATTCTCGGACAACAAAACGCTGTATAATTCGATGCAGACAGAACACAGTGGCTTTTATAATGTATCTGTACTGGAATAAGACACATTTTGGTCAAATATATGAGGAAAAAATCTGGTACATTTGGCTAATTTTGTCGTTTTGGTAAATTTGGTGAATAAATAACAAAAATACAGACATTATTTTATATTATCCTCACTAATATTTAACTTTATTTTATCGTATTTGCGTCCTAATCAGCAGATCGTTGACATTTCGCTTCACATTTGCATTTTGCCCGCGCAGTCTTTATAACAGCAGACACTCCTTTAGACTCGTGTCATTGACAGACAAAAACAAAACACACAAATGAGGCGTTCAGGGACACACCGTAAATGTCAGTTCTACGCGCTACGGGCTATTAAAACCCCCGCGAATGTCACGGCTTGAATAACACCGGAGCTTTTGCTCTGAATACTGCAGAAATGTACTACAAAGGATGAGCGCGGCGGGAAAACTACAGCTAAATGATATTAGCGTTAGCGCAGGTTCAACTGCAGGGGTCAGAGGTCAAAGAAGGGTCACACAGAGGTCAAATGCTGTTTTAGGAAAGAGTCGGCTGATGATGTTCCATAGTAGAGCATTAAATCTGTTTATCTTGTATCGATTACACTGCAGAGGCTGAATTATTTGTATTCTGGGAGCGTAAAAAGAAAGAAAAAGAAATATCTAAAGCCTAATCCTGACACTGTATTAACTTAGAAATTACTAGCGAGTTTATAATTTCTGGCTCCCACACAGAGACGCAAAATACAAACTCGAAAATAATGAGACGACTTTATGGGCTGAAAATTTATGGGCAGCGTCTCATCTATATTATCCACAAAATTTGTCCTCTGCAAACCATGACGTCCTGTCCACAAAACGGCGCTGTGAATCCAGTTTGAGGCGTTCTTTAAGAGTGAAAAGTGGAGATAGTTCCTCGTTGGTGTCTGTTTCCATCCGCACAGCGACCGATCGAGGGGAAGCTGCAGATCAGCGACAGTGACTCTACTTCCTGTGGACTTTATCTCCAATATTTTACGCCTTAAACATCCTGTATCTGAAGTATCGCGCCACATTTCACAAATAATAATCACAGTTTTGACTTGTATCTAAACTAGAAGAGTCTCAGAGCGAGTGGTTTTACTGTAGACTGTTTCCGTGCTCTAGTAAAAACCTCACGAACAAAAAGTTTCTCTGGTTTTGTCATTTTGAGCCATCGACCGTATCGAACAAATGTTTCGTTGGATCTGTGACGTCACAGTTACAAAAACGAAAAGATCAGTGTCACGATTTCCAACCAGGAGCTAGAATTTTAAGCCTAAAAAAATTGGGAAAAGAAAAGTAAAATGTTAAATATGATTATCTTAATAGTGTTTTGGTGACGTTTATAGTCCGAACTGTCGTAGTCTCTTTCTCATTTCGGCCACAGACCTGGATCCCGGACGCGCCCGTATTATTCTTTCTAAAACGAGCCGGTTCCTGCTCGTTTTTAAAAACTCCCAAATGCTGTTTCCTGTTTGTCCGTGCGTCAGGAACGAGCTCATTGTTCCGACACCGCTTCCTGTCCGCGCCGCACTGACACAGAAGAAGAAGAATGACAGGAAACAGGAAGTGGGAATCATGCAGGCGCAGGGGAAGGCCGGAGTATAGTTCGACAAAACATTCAAAAGTCCCTGTGGTTTAGATGTTTGATATTACAGTATTTTATGAAACCGGCAAACGGAAAACACTCCGCTCCACCTTGTGATGTCATACGGTGATACAGGAAGAAGTAAAAGTGACGCAGTTTAAAGCAAAAGTGTCGAACATTATGGACAAAGCAATAACATCTCCACAGAAACAAGCACACTGACCGACACCTTTAATTAAACATATGTCATAGTAGTAGTATTTGTTGTAGTAGTAGTAGTAGTAGTAGTAACAGTAGTAGTAGTAGTCGTAGTATTTGTTGTAGTAGTAGTAGTAGTATTTGTTGTAGTAATAGTAGTACCAGCAGTATTTCATATCCAGACTTTTTACCATTTCCTGAGGACCACGACTTTATACTTCTACTAGAAGTAACTGTACTTTTACTTAACGTTATTTACTTCTACTTGAGTAATATTATTTTGAAGTAACTGTACTTGTACTTACCTTATTTACTTCTACTTTTCTACTTGAGTAATATTATTTTGAAGTAATTGTACTTTTACTTATACTATTTACTTACGTCAGTTACTTCTACTTGAGTGATATTTTGAAGTATCTTTATTTTTACTTATATTATTTACTTGGACTTGATATTATTTTGAAGTATTTGTACTTTTGTGTTCCTAATTATTCACCACAATGAGTTTTTCAGATCTTTTCACAACTTTCAGAGACCAGAGCGGAGTTTGGCATCACAGTAACGCTAAAAACAACTAGCATGCTATCTGCGCACCTCCTGATTATCACACAGACTGCACACGGCGCATTTGTTTTGACTCATTTCGCTTTGAATGTTCCACAGTATTAAACACATCTACCGTGTGTTTATTTAAACCTGCACTGTGTAGCTTTTCTGTTGGAGGTCCGTCACCTGCTTGTTTCCATGGATACGTCACTGCTCTGCCTAGAATATTCCGTAGTATGACTTTAAACAGCTCAACTTTACATTTATTCAAACACAAGCTCAAAAATATTTAGAAAAACAGATATTCTGACAGTGAGCGGAGTCGCCTCTCCGCAGATCTGACCTGTAACTTGGTCTGGTTTGGTCTCCGTGACGATAGAAAGGTTTAATGCCGTATTGCGGAACATTCCAGACAAAGCAACAACATCTCCATTAAAGAAAAACACACATTTTACAGTGAGAAGTGGACTTTTCTTTAACTTTTCTTTTTTTTTTGAGTCCTCACCTGTCTCCATGGCGATGCACTTGTTGCCTGGAATGTTCCACAGCGTATCATTAAACTGACATCTTATTTATTCAATTACAACCTCTACTGAAATAAACTGAGCTGTTATTCATTCAGTTACGAGTGTTTTGGTCGCTCGAAAAGCTTTCTTGAATGGTAAATGGCTCCACAGATCCGCCCCGTGACTCGTTGTCCGGCCTCGTCGCGCGCTCGTCTCCACGGTGATAGACTCGTTTCGCCCAAATACACGAGGAAGGAATCCGTCGCAGCCCCTTTAAAGCGGGTTTGTGATTGCGCGCCGTTGTTTAAATGAGCTCCTTGAGTCTTTGGGGAGCCCCGCGTCCTCCACACTCGTCTGTTATTATTATGCTAATTTACAACTATCGCAAATACTGTTTCATTTTAATTAGGCGCCACAACTCTTCAGATTAGCCTCGTGCACAACCTTCCCTCCTGCTGCTCCCACAAGCTCCTTTGTTCAGTTTGATGAAGGAATCTCTCTGGATTTTCACGTTTTTATCATTCTGAGCTAGTTTAGCACTAAATACAAATGTGCAGATTTCACTAAACTAACCAAGATTTATTCTCTTAAATGTAGACAAAAAAGTCTTATTTATCTTGTTTTCAGGGATATAAATGACTAAATGACAGACTAAATATGTAAGATTATTAAGTTTATTTTAAGAAAATATTTCTTTTCTTTCTTATTTAGTTTTTATATCTATAAACTAGTTAGAATTCACAAAAAAACAGCAAAACAAGTGTTAAGATGGAGTTTTTCTGGATGTAAATGAGTCGATCTTGGACTGAAACTGTCCAGTGTCTCTGAACCTTCTGTTTGTGACATGGAAAAATGAAAAGCTTTAAACGCTTTAGGCGAATGCTACAATTTGTCAATATATTCCCAAGTGGTAATTAGTCTTAAAATAACAAAATAAAGAATTTCATTAAGATTCATGAACTAAAATCAAGATCATCTTAATTTATTCTTAGAATTAGTGTTTTATGCTTTATTTTAGGTCACTTCAAACTTAGATTATTGCTTAGTATAAGTGATTTAATCTTATTTTGAGATTTATATAGGCCTATATTTTCTAAGTAAATTTCTCTTCCTGCTCTGGCAGATCATTTCACTTCTGCAGCATTTTAACTTAAAACATGTAGATTTTTCTAGTTTTAAGGAGAGGGACTTTTGGAGTGTGTTTATGGGTTTGCATGAGTGAAGTGGCAGTTTGTGGAAAAAAGGTGGGAAGAAAAGTACAAAAATACAGGAAGTAGAGTTTTCAGTAGAGTTTTCAAACAGAATCCGTCTCGTCTTTGTCCCATCGACACAAAACTCCAGAATCCGAAATGCAGAGACAATTTATGCACAAAAAACGACGACTTCTGACACTTTAAACCTTCATTTTTGTGTCACTTTTCCCATGGAGCGTCCGACGAGCACTTTTGATTCCACAGTTCCACAGTACGACATTAAACCTTTCTACTACTACTATTACTACAACTACTACAGCCCCTACTGCTACTACTACTACAACTACTACTACTGCTATGACTACTACGACTACTACTACTGCTACTACGACTACTACTATTACTATTACTACTACAACTACTACGACTTCAGCTCCTCCTCCTGCTCCTTCACCCTCCTGTACTCGTACTTCTCTGTGTTCACTGGTCCTGGTGTCAGTCCGTGTGATGGTTCAGTATTTGGCAGGGTGGTCGGCGCTGCTTCCTTCCTCACTCAGACACAGACACTTTTGGAGGTAGCAGCGTGACAGGAGCGGCGCCTGTCGAAACGCGCCTGTCCGTGGAGATTTCCGCCGCCTTCAATCCTCCTCTCCGTGTTATTTACGCTCCTGTGGGTCCCAATCCCGACACTCACCCCGACGCCGCACATGACAGGTCAGACCGCACTTTACAATCGCCACGTTCACATGAGAGCTTTAATTCTGAATAAAAACAGTTTAAATATGAATAAAAATGAATTCCGCTTTAAAAAAAACATGTAAACACTCCGAATAAAAATGATTCAGAATTCAACTTAATTCCGAAGTGAGAGTTTATTCCGATTTAAAAGCCAAATTAATTTCTTCCTGGATCATGTAAACGTTTCTTCTTCTCCAAAATAATCCCGGTGGTTGGTGCTCGTTGGCTCGTCCTTCTGATCCGGCTCCTCCAGTCGTCTCTCGGGACTTTCCTCCACATCTCTTTGGATTTGTGAGCGGGATGTGGGAGTGGGCTGAGGTGTGGCAGCCTCAGACTGTTTGTCTTCTTCCTCCTTCTCCCACACTCTTCCCTTCTCCTCCTCAGCTCACAGACGTAAAGCGTGAGGACAGAATTCTCCAGCTGCTGCTTCATTATCATTATCGGAAAAAGTTTGGATTGTGTTTGTGTCGGCGGCGAAACGACCGAGATAACAAAACGTTTGTGTCGCTGTCCGATCAGCACCCTTCTCCACCCCCAGACGATGAGAGGAATTAAATAAAGACGATTGAATGTGTTTTCCATGGAAACCTCCATTCAGAATTATTATTTCCATGTAAACTCGACGGAGAATATTTAAATTCTGAACTATTTAATTCAGAAACAATTAAAAAACATCATGTAAGAGCTGAAATTATCCAAACGAAGTGAAGGAAGTGAAGGTGTGTGGAGTTTATAACACAGATCAGAAAGCAGCGTCGTATGGGACCTTTAAATGCTCCTCAAGCGACAAACGCTCTGTTCCACCTTGTGACGTCATCATGTGGTGATACAGGAAGTGCTCCACTGTGTTTTTAAACTCCACACACCTTCATTTTCTAGAATAATTTGGATCATTTCAGCTCTGGAATTACTGAACAAAAGGTCGAATGTAACTTGAAAACTACCACTTCATGACATCACAAGGTGCAACAGAGTGAATTTTGCTTAATACAGGATCTTATAGTAACATTTTCATTGGAGACCGAGTCAGGTTTGTGGAGATGCGAGCCCGCTCAGAGTACAGATGCGTGTTTTTGTGGATTGAACAGACAATTTAAAAACAAAAGCAAAAAAAAAGCAAATAAGTTCTTTTATTCTCGTCTGTTTCGTCTGGAAAGTTCCGCACTGGGGCTTTAAGGTGCGTTTATACTTCTCCCCGTACAACTTCTTTCCGGATCTTTGAGGAGTGACCTGATTTGAGGGAAAAGCCGCAGAACAAATGAGCAGAGCTTCGGACGCTCGGGGCAGTGCATTTAAAAGAGGAGATTATAAATGTTAATGGAGCTCGGGGAAAAACTCAAACTCAGGAACTTTTAATTCACTTTCATTAAAGACGGAGAGGAGAATGTTAAAACAGGTGCAGATTGTGAAATAACAGGCTAAAAAAAGGATCTGTAACACTTTATTGGGGGATAAAAGGGGGAGTTTTAATAGGAAAATTAAGGAAAAAATCCAGGCGACGACAAATGTACTAAAATTGCCCTTAGGTAATGACAACAATAATAATATAATGATAAAATAAATGCTCTGAACAATAAAACTAGTAAATAAAATAAGAGTAAAACCATAAAACAGTAGGGTTGGGCGGTATCAGAAAGTATCAGCAGCATCAGTTCCATCACCGTCATTATAAAAATCTGCATCAGGAGCTAAAACCACAGCAGGACTTTCTCCCTCCGCTCTCTCTCCTCTTCAAACGTGGTTCCGCTCGGAGATTTCCATCCACACGCAGCGAGGAAGAAGAAAAAAACCCGACTGACGCTTCCTGTGCGACGCTGAGCCCAAAAGTTTGTCACGGAGACGTTTTATTGAAGTCGAGAGTTGAGAGGGGACGAGGCTGAAGAGGAGAAAGTTCCCGCTCAAGGGCGAAGTCAGACTTTTACGGAGGAGACGGTAAAGAACAATTTATGGATCTGCATCAAAACGTGTTTGTGTCGACCGACTTACACCTCCCAAACTTTCTAACGATGCCTCAAAACGACACAGACGATAAGGGCTGTGACTGGTCCTCTCCACCGCTCTGCATTTCCTCCGCTCATTCTAGACTTTGAGGAATAATGTGTTTAAAGCTGAACTCCGGCACGTTTGGAGCTAAAGTCTGTTTCTAGAGGTGGATGAATTCTGTCAGAAGCCAAAAAACGGCACAGATCAGTGTTTCCTCGGCGCAGATCTCACTGTGACATTGAGTCTGTCAAGGCAACAAACTAGTGCAGTGATGGGGGCAAGTTCTGAACACTGAAGAAGCTTAACTAAACAGTAAACAGTTGTGTAGCGGTGTTTAAATCCCACAGTGGCGTAATCCTGCAGCTCAGACCTGGTTTAACCCGGAGACGCTGAAGGACGGGTCAAATGGTCGTGGTTACCTACCTTATCCCGTCTCCTCCGCCGTTCACCTTGACCCGCCCACGTCCTGATCCTCGGCCAATCAGACGGCGGGAAAAGGGCGGCGCTTCCTGTTTGTGTTTGGTCCTAATCTGAGCGTGGGGTTTAAATAAACATACGGAGGAGACGGTGGGATTAAATTAGAGGAGGAAGGAGTAATCCAGACTCACCTCAGAGACAGAGACGGGCAGAATGTTCCTCATTGTGTCTTTATTCACAGGAAAATGTGCAGTTCTGTTAAATCATGTGTTGTTTTTTTTCAGCAAAATTTTTAAATCATAATTGTGAACAGCCAAGAAATGTGTTTATCATTTTTCTTACCTGTTAGTCTGTGTTTTATACTGAGTTAGACCTGGTTTAGGTTTAGTCCTAGTTTAGTCATGGTTTAGGCCTAGTTCAGTTCCGATTTAGTCCTGGTTAGACCTGGTTTAGTCTTAGTTTAGTCCTGGTTTAGACTTGGTTCAGTCCTGGTTTAGTCCTGGTTTAGTCCTAGTTTAGTCTTGGTTTAGTCCTGGTTTAGTCTTAGTTTAGTCTTGGTTTAGTCCTGGTTTAGTTCTTGTTTAGGCCTGATTTAGTCCTGATTTAGTCCTGGTTTTTTCCAGGTTTTGTCCTGGTTTAGACCTGGTTCAGTCCTGGTTTAGTCCTGATTTAAATCTGATTTAGACCTGATTTAGTCCTAGTTTAGTCTTGGTTTAGTCCTGGTTTAGATTGTTAAATGTCTGTATTGTATTTATTTTACTTATAATATTTTTTGCATGTATCAAACTCACACTTGTTTTATCTTATTTATGTATTTTTCGTGTATATTTAACTCACACTTGTTTTTATCTTTTTCCAGGCGCTTCTCTTCTGTCCGTCACCGTCACCAGTAACCGCCACAAAGTCGAGGTCCGAGAAAACTCAGGTACGATTCTGCTTCTGCCAAACTCAGCTCAAAATAACCAACTCATTCTTTTATTTCATTCTTTTTTGTTTTTATTCATTATTTTGATCCAACCATGTTTATTTTCCAAGTAGCTGCATCTACACACTACATCTGGCATCACCATAATATTAACTTAATACAATAATAGTGTTTACCATTGTGAGTGGGCTCGCCTCTCCACAGATCTGACCTGTAGCTCAGCCCCGCGGCGACGACTCTCTGCTTTGAGTTTAGCCTTTGTGTGGCTCATATTTTTAAATCCATCCTAAATAAAACATGCTCTTTGGTTCGTTTTGTCTAAAAATACTTCTCCTCTCATCTTTGTGTCAAACTGTCGTCTATAAATATCCTTCACTCTTGTTTGTTTTTCTTTTTTTAAACTCGTTTTTCTCTTTATTTTCTTTATTTAAACGCAGACGCGGTGCTGTCCTGCCTCTACAAGACGGAGCGAGACCAGAACCCGCGGATCGAGTGGAAGAAACGAGGGAGGGACGTGTCCTTCGTTTACTTTGACGGACAGTTCAGAGGTGAGAAAGTGCTGTCGCCGTGGAGACCCGAGCTGACAGGGCAGATCTGATCAGAGGAGAGGGAGAGGGGGGTAAAAGAGGAGAGGGGGGTAAAAGTGGAGAGGGGGGTAAAAGTGCAGAGGGAGAGGGGGTTCTAAGAGGAGAGGGGGGTAAAAAGAAGAGTAGGGAAGAAAGAGAGGAAGAGGGGGGTAAAAGTGGAGAGGGAGTGGGGTAAAAGAGGAGAGGGGTAAAAGAGGAGGAGAGAGAGAGAGGGGGGTAAAAAAGGAGGAGAGACAACATGTAAAAAGAGAGGGAGAGAGAGAAAGGGGGTAAAAGAGGAGGGGAGAAGGGGGTAAAAGAGGGGAGGAGAGAGAGAAAGAGAGAGAGGGGTGCAAGAGGAAAGGAGAAAGAGAGGGGGGTAAAAAGAGGAGGGGAGAGAGGTAGAAGACGGTGTGGGGGGATAAAAGAGGAGATTAGAAAGAGAGGAGTAAAAAGAGGAGGGAAGAAAGAAAGAGGGGGTAAAAAGAAGAGAGGGGGGCTAAAAAGAAGAGAGGGAGAGAGACTGGGGTAAAAAAAAAAGGAGAGGAGAAAGAGGGGGTTAAAAGAGGAGGGGAGAGAGAGGAGATGAGGCAAAAAGAGGAGAGGAGAAAGAGGGGTAAAAAGAGGAGGGGGAGAAAGAGAGGGGTTAGAAGAGGGGAGTAAGGAGAGGTTGAAGGGACTGAGAGAGAAGTGGGGTGAAAAGAAAAGGAGAAAGGAGGAGGGGCCAAAAAGAAGAGGGGGAGAAGGAGAAGAGATGGGATAAAGGGAGAGAGAGAGAGAGGAGGAGGCAGAGGATGGGGAGAGGAAAGAAGAAGAGAGACAGAGGGAGAAGGTGAAGAGAAGAGAGCGGAGAGGCAGGATGAGTAAAGAAAGGAGGATGGAGAGAGACAGAGGGATGACAGGATGAAACAGACAAGGACAGAGAGAGAGAGAAAGAGACAAATGGAGGGAATAAAGAAAAGAGAGAAAGAGCGGTGTGTCTTAACTAAAGTGACGCGGGACAATTCCTTGCTCCGCTTGTTTCAAATACCACAGTAAATCCTCCTGTGGTGCGATTGTTCTGTTCGAGTATTTATCCTTCGTCCTTGCACTTGCACTTTCACTTTCACTTTCACACTCTCCTCCTCTGGCCTCGAAAACCTGCAGAAATAATTAAAAATACCAAAGTTTAATGAAGTTTTTCCTCACCTGGAGCGGTTTGGGCAGATGGTCCCTGTGACCCACAAACCCACTCGGCTTTAGGAGGAGATTTTTGTGCATAAGTTTGGAGAAGTGTTTGTGGTGGTGGAACAGTAGCAGTAGCAGTAATAGTGGAGTTGGTTTATTTCGAGCGTCGTGCACGAAATCGTATGTGCAGACGTGCAAACTCCGAACACAAGAAACAAAAGGAAAGAAAATTAAACAAGGACCATCACATTTGTTTACATGCCCGAAAAAGAGTAAAAAAACATATTAAACCCACATTTCTCCAGTAGTAGTAGTAGTACTAGTAGTAGCAGCAGCTGTAGTAGTAGTAACAGTAGCCACAATAGTGTATATAAATTTTAGTAGTAATAATAGCACAAATACAGGTGCTAGTAGGAGTAATAGGAGCCACATTAGTAGTAGTTGTTTTTGTAGAAGAAGTTGTGGTAGTAGTAGCAGCAACAGCAATCAGAGTAAACAGTAGTAGAGCAGTAGTAGTAGCAGTAGTAGTAGTAACAGTAACCACAATAGTGTATATAAATTGTAGTAGTAATAATAGTGCAAATACTAGTGCTAGGAGTAGTAATAGTAACCATATTTGTGTATTTGTTGTTGTTGTAGTAGTAGTAACAGTAGTAACAGTAGAGTTATCATAGTAAACAGTTTACTAGAGTTAGTAAACAGTAGCCTAATTGCAGTACTAGGATTCATATTAATTTTGTAGTAATAATACTGCAAATACTAGTTCTAGTAGTAGTAGCTGTTGTTGTAGCTGTAGTAGTAGTAGTAATAGTAGTAGTAGTAGTAGCAGTAATAGTAATAGTAGTAGTTTTAGCAGCAGCAGTATTAGTAGTAGTGAATGTTATTCACTCCTGTAGTT
This sequence comes from Odontamblyopus rebecca, assembly GCA_030686955.1. Taxonomy (NCBI): domain Eukaryota; kingdom Metazoa; phylum Chordata; class Actinopteri; order Gobiiformes; family Gobiidae; genus Odontamblyopus; species Odontamblyopus rebecca. Next base: position 4,401,273 of record CM060675.1, read on the forward strand.
AGTAGTTATTCATACCGCAGTATGAAAGTGGTGTGTGTGTGCCTCATGTCCCTGAGTCTGCCCCAGGGCAGCTGTGGCTACAGGAGTATTTCACCCCCACAGAGTGTGGAGTGAATGAATAATGAAGTGTAAAGTGCTCTGGGCGTCATGAGAGGCGCTGTGTAAATACAATGATTCATTAAAACTAATGATTAATTCATTCATCACTGTTATTATGATAGTAGCAGTGTTGGTACTCGTATTAATAGTAATTGTAGCCACACTGGTTTTAGTAGCAGTAGTAGTAGTAGTAGTAGTTTTAGTAATAGTAGTAGTAGTAGTAGCTCTTGTAGTATCAGTTTTCCTGTACTTGTATTGATGTCTGTTCCAAGGAGCCAATCGTCTTGATTTAGTTGATTTACTCCGGATCTTTTGACAGGGGCTTTTAGAGGCCCTGTCTGCTCTGTTAGCAACACCGCTAACACGTAAAAGCGACAATTTATTATTTAGTTCGAGCTCAGCAGCCTGAAGGAGACGAGGAGACCAGGAGGAGACAAATAAGCAAAGAGAGAGGAGACAAGGAAGCAAAGAGAGAGTAGACGAGGAGAGAGGAGACGAGAAGACAGGAGACCAGGAAGCAAGGAGAGAGGAGACGAGAAGGCAAGGGGAGAGGAGACAAGGAAGCAAGGAGAGGAGGAAGCAAGGCAAGATGAGACGAGGAAGGAAGGACACGAGGAAACAAAGACAGAGGAGGTGAGGAAGCAATTAGACGAGGAAGCAAGGAGAGAGGAGATGAGGAAAGAAGGGGAGAGAAGACATGGAAACAAGGAGAAATGACACAAGAAAGCAAAGAGAGGAGGAGAGAGGAGACAAGGAAGCAAGGAGAGAGGAGATGAGGATGCAAGGAAACAAGGAGAGAGGAGACTGGGAAGCGAGGAGAGACAAATGACAGACACTCGCGCGGTTCATAGATCATAATAAAGTCCAAATGTACTTTATCCTTGGTCATAATTACAGATTTATTTGTTCTTATAAATGACGGGATCTTTGCTGCTCGTGCTCGCTGTTCTCAGCAGTGACTCTGGCCTCTGAAAGTTGCAAAAAGCTTTTATAAACTCATCGTCCTGAATAATCAAGACACTCTGAACGCAAAAGGTAAAAGAGGAATGTTTTTAAATCAGTAAAAATCACCTGCAGCGTCTTGAAATGTGCGTGAAGAACTAAACCTCACTGTTAATACTGAACATAAATGGCAGTACAGACGTCATCGTGATTAAATAAGTGTAAGTCCTCTTCTCGCGCCCCCTGGTGGTCACCGCGTGCACGTCCGTGTGTTTCAGGTCCATTCGAGGGCAGAGCGTCCATAGAGGGCGCCACTGTCACTCTGCAGAGGGTCACGCAGGACGACGCCGGAGAATATCGCTGCGAGATCAGCGCTCCCCTGGACTCGGTCAACCTGGGAGAGACCAACGTCACCCTCAAAGTACTGGGTAAGAAGTACTACTACTACTGCTACGACTACTACTACGACTATGACTACTACTACTGCTACTACTACTACTACGACTACTACTACTACGACTACGACTTCTACTACTGCTACTATGTAACAATAACGTAAATCTGGTGATATCGTATGGTCAAAGGTCTCACAATAATATCGTGGAGCATCACAATATATCGAATCCCAAGTGTCTTTGCTTAAATGAACAGTTCTGATGCAGAAATAGCTAAAAAAAACAGAAGGAACTACATAGACCATGATCCTTTGCTCCGTTTCAGTGCAGACGACATGAAGAAATAACTGTTCTAAGCACTTTTACATCTTCATTCTTTGGATTAAGTCTGTGAAGCGTTTTTAGAGGAAAAAGGAGCAGATTCAGTTTTATATCGTAATAAATCTGGTACGGTGAGATGTTTATGGTGAAAATATTGTACACAGAGATTTGGATTTCGTTCCATCCCTAATGACAATAAATGTTGCACCAAATGACTGGTCAAAGCGTTTTAGAGTCAGTCTTGTTATTCTGTATATCGTAATATCATGAGCTTCCCCACGATATCGCAATAAATATCGTAGTGTGAGGTTCAGACTGTGACGATATCGTATCGTGAGAGATATCGGTACAGCCCTAGTTCTGGTGTTTGCGGTGCTGTTAACAGAGCGATAATTTCCACATTTCAGACAAAAAGCGAATAATCCAGTCCATTTATGTGAAATAAAGCGTGACAAAAACATGAGCATTATGTGTGGCAGAAATCAAGTTTTATCAGGCCTTTTTCACCCAGACGCCTCATGAGCCAAATGTAGAGCTGTGTCCAAATCTCTCTGTAAGTGCACTGTAGGGGGCGCTAAAGGGTGCAGAATGAGGGGTTAGGGACGAGGGGGGACATTTGGACTCAGGCAAACGGAAAAACGGAACTGAAAACGGAAAATCTTCATGGGCCGTGATGCAGAGATGTCAGAGTCAGTTCAGGAAAAACACAAACATGGCAGAAGTTCGACCCGAGCAGCTGCAAATGCCACAGGACTCGAGTCAGGAAGTGACTCCACTGATCACACAGAGGCGTTCAGAGCAGAGAAGATCATGTCAACACATCGCAGACATTTTTGGTGCAGTGGAGAAGCAACGGGGAGAAATACAACTACAGACGCACAGCAGAAGTGTTTTATATGAGGGTTATACACAGCATTTGGTCTTGGTGCTGCCCCCTACACTCTGGGTGTGCAAACTACATCAGCAAACAGCAGGCTTTGCATCTCCGTGTGCAGCAGAATTCCCCAAAACACTTGTGTAAACGCGGAATGAGAGTGAGAACGAAAACTTTCTGCGTTTTTGAGAGAGAGCAGCTCAGAGGCGGCTGCTTCCTACAGATACACCGATATATCTGGTCAATATTTGTGCTTTTTTACATCATCATTATTGGCCTTAAATCTCAGCACAGGCCAGTGCTTTGTTGTGGTCGATTTGCTGCCCTAAAAAATACACGAAAAACTTTATATTAACACTTTGATATGAAGAGATGGCTGCACTAAACGTGACTCCACCGCTCTCCATCGCTGCGTTTACTCTGCTCCAGATGCTTGTGTTGGGTGCAAGCGCTGCTCTCACAAAGATTACAATTCAAATAGTCCCCGTAAGGTAAGATAACTTTATTTACATAGTGCTTTTCACAGGCACATGTCCCCCACAGACGCTTTACAGAGCAGTACCACAAATATTATTCCAGTTAAAACATTTAAATGCAGTTTAAATGTGCTCACACGTGCATTCCTCTTCCCTCAGTCCCTCCTCACACTCCGTCCTGTGAGATCCCCACCTCGGCCGTCACCGGGTCTGTAGTTCGACTCCGCTGTCACGACCACCAGAGCATCCCCCCGGCCACGTACTCCTGGTTCAAAGACTCTCAGCCCATCAGCTCCCCGCGGCACGGGAACGACTCCTACGTGCTCAACTCCTACACCGGGGTCCTGGTAAAGACAACACGCACTTATCTGCTCACACGATAAAGGCAAAATGCACTGTTACTGTTTTTATAGACTGTGTTCACATGACAGTGTAGACGGTATAACGGTCAAAGACATTTTCTGTCCAGTTGCACTTTCCTCATTTAAAAAGGTTCAAATTTCATAATAATTCAGCACATTTCTGTTGCACCTCTGACCTCCATGGAACCAAATCATTTTTGTTCAGAAATCCTGAGTTATTCTGTGTGTTTTTTTGTCCTTAAAGTGTTAAAATGTCGTGCGGTGCGACTAATAACAGCAGGAGTTTTAATAACAGCAGGAGTTTTAATAACAGACAAAGTCGACTTGGGTGAATGGTTTTTTAGGCTTTTTTATTCATTTTCTTCATTTTCCAGGGCAGTAGTTTGTTCATTAAACTCAAGCAGGCGACTGTCATATTTGGACAACAAAAGAAAATATCAATATGCATTAAAAATCTAAAGAAACGCCACAGTTTGTTTTGGAAAACAGCATTAGGACAATCTGCATTTTCATTTAAAACAGTCTCAGAACGGAGCAAACGTCCAACCGAGCAAAAATAATGCAAAGACTTAAAAGATTTAGCCTGGAAAGTTAAGTTAAGACACGAGAAGGGGAGAGGGGAGGTATCGGGAAACAAGTTTTAATTATTTTGAACTGATGAAATGCATCACCGACACTGTAAATATTATGAATTGCAGTGTTTTACGCCTTATGTTCATTCCAACCTTCTTCTTTGTTGCAAACTTTATCTGTAAACTAGTTTGTCTCAGGGACGGCAGATGGAAATGAGCTCCTGTACATTGTCAAATAAATCAAAGAAACTAAACTAAACTACACACGTCATATTACTCAGAACTTAGATGAATATCCAAATATCCCAACCGTGTTTTAGAAAATAAAACAGGTTTAAGGTTATTCTCGGTCGCCCCACATGACATTTTACACTCAAAATGCTTCATATAAATGTTAAACACAGATTTATGCTCCTGACACTGGAAATATGTGAAAAAGTTTAATAGAAACTCATATTTTTACCAGACAAAAAGTGAACATGGCTCCAGTTCACTATTATTATTCAAATATTATCTCTCTTTTCTCTGTATCTGGTCATTTTGTCTTAAAATATTCACATGGTGCTGCTTTGTATTTTAGAAAGAAAAGGACTAAACTAGAACTAACCCTTGGTCCTGGTTTGATCCAAGTTTAGTCCTGATGTTATGGACTTGTTTGGGTTCTGAAATCTTAAACCAGGACTAAATGAGGAATAACTACACAGAGACTAAACCAGGACTAAATGAGGAATAACTAAACCAGGACTAAACCGGAGCTAATCCTGGTGGTTTTATGTCACCGTTTTGTCCGTAAATACATTTCTATTCCTCTAATTCTCTTCTACAGCTGCTAGCCTCGATGAGCTTCATTTGACTGGAGCTGAACTCACTCAGTCCACTTCTTTATACAGTTTATGAATCTTATTTTTATTTTTCTAATCCAAAACTCAAACAAAAAGACATTATTAAATCAAAATGTTAAAGAGAATACAGGATTTCTGATTTACATAAATATTGCAAATCTTATTCAAACACTCAGAAATTAGAAAAAAAGGAAGGGCATCTGGCTTAAAAATCACATATTCCCGCAAACCAAAGATGATTATTTTTCCTGAGATCCAAAAGTTCACAAATTTGTCTGAAAAGTGGCTTAAATCTCCACAGATTCAGACCTGGCAACATTCTCCTCCCTGCGATAAGGAACATAAAGCTTCTATTGTTTTTGCCGTGTTTTCGTAACAAGTTTGAAGATAAAGAAAAGTTAAAGCTGCAGTGTGTAACTTTTCTGGGGGATTTGTTACACGGCGTGGCCTTAAACTTGTCTCTCTCCATGGGGACAGTCAGGTCAGTGGAGAGGCGATCCTGCTCAGAGTCTGTGTGTTTTTGAGCGTCGAGTTTAGTCCTGGTTCAGTCCTGATTTAATCCTGGTTTAGTTCTGGTTTAGTCCTGGTTCAGTCTTGTTTAGTCCTGACTTAGTCCTGATTTAGTCCTAATTCAGTCCTGGTTCAGTCCTGGTTCAGTCCTGGTTCAGTCCTGGTTCAGTCCTGATTTAGTCCTAATTCAGTCCTGGTTCAGTCCTGGTTCAGTCCTGCTTCAGGCCTGGTTCAGCCCTGGTTTAGTCCTGGTTTAGTCCTGATTTAGTCCTGGTTCAGTCCTGGTTCAATCCTGGTTCAGTCCTGGTTTAGTCCTGATTCAGTCCTGGTTCAGTCCTGGTTTAGTCCTGACTTAGTCCTGATTTAGACCTGATTTAGTCCTAATTCAGCCCTGGTTTAGCCCTGGTTCAGCCCTGGTTCAGCCCTGGTTCAGCCCTGGTTCAGTCCTGGTTCAGTCCTGGTTCAGTCCTGGTCCATTCCTGGTTCAGTCCTGGTTCAGCCCTGGTTCAGCCCTGGTTCAGCCCTGGTTCAGTCCTGGTTCAGTCCTGGTTCAGTCCTGGTTCAGTCCTGGTCCATTCCTGGTTCAGTCCTGGTTCAGCCCTGGTTCAGTCCTGGTTCAGTCCTGGTTCAGTCCTGGTCCATTCCTGGTTCAGTCCTGGTTCAGTCCTGGTTCAGTCCTGGTCCATTCCTGGTTCAGTCCTGGTTCAGTCCTGGTTCATTTCTGTCTCTTATTTTGCAGGAGTTTAAGTCGGTCACTAAAGACGACAGTGGGAGGTACAGCTGTCTCGCCTCCAACGGCATCGGACTCCCCAAAATGTGCGAAGCCAAAAACATGACGATCGGTGAGTGTGGCTGTGGCAGAGTGGTTAGCCCATCCCCTCCCCTCAGCCAGCGGGTTGTGGGTTCGACTCCCAGTTTGCACGTTCTCTCTCTGTGTTTTCACGATACTAAAAATACTAATAATAGCACTAAAAAGGTTCATTTCTGTCCTTTCAATGAGACTTTTTTAGTATCGAAACCTGCACAAAATGAGGATCCAGTTTCGATATTAGTTTTAGTATTGATTAGGATCTGATCTGTACAAAAGCTCTGAGCGTCATTTGGGCTTTTTTATTTTTTATTTTTGCACAATAAATAAATAAATAATTCTTGTCCACTTTTTTTTTACCAACAACTAAAACATAATTGCTTCTTGGCTTTTTTTTCTCTTTTTTTTTGCACAAACACCAATTTTCTTTTTAAAATCTGATCTTTTAAACTAATATACTGGATTGTATATAAATATATTTTTTTCATCAGCCACATAAACAGTAAAAAAAAATCATAAATACATTTATTTGTTGTTTGTTGTTTTGCTTTTTTTAACCAACAGCACAAACAGTATTTTTTTTCTCTAATCTTTAAATTATATACACGGAAACACTTATTTGCTGCAAAAAAAGAGATTTTTTTTTTTTTGCCTGTTGGTTTCCAAATAAAATGGATGGAAGGAGCTGTTGGTGCAAATAAAAAGAAACTTAGTAACTGTAGCTCAAATGACGAGCCTTTTATTTAGGGCTTCCATAGATTTTCAATATTTTTCACAACTTTATTCCACAGTAGTGCATTAGTTTCACCGTAAATATACATGTTTCTGGATGTTTTTTTTGCAGTTTGATCTCCGTGACGATAGAAAATATTTAACGCTACACTGTGGAACACTCCAGACAAAGCAATAATAATAATCTACATGGAGAAGAGCATTTGACGCACCGGAAAAGTTACACAACGCACCTTTTAACGCTCGTACTGTGGGGCGTATTATCGCCACGGAGACGGGCAGACGCACCGACACAAATCTCCGCTTTGTTGTGGGAAAAAAGCGAATAGAGCGTCCTTTTTAATAGAGCATTTGCGTTTATTTCTTATATAAAACTCCTCTAAATGCATTGAGGATTACCGTGAATTCAAATGGACAACTTAATGCTAAAGCTAAACGCATTAAAAGCCCATATTCAGATGCTAATCCTTATAAACTCTCTGTACTGTGCAGTTGCAGTAGTATTCGTAGTATTTATAGTATTTTTCGTAGTAGTAGTAGTTGTAGTATAATCTTAATTGCTAAGATAAGAAGGATTACGCTAATGCTGACATAGAATCGCGGTATACGGCCCTCTGCTGGTTTTAATGGTGTTTTATCTGTGCTAGGAATAATACAGGGAGATATTTTTAAACCAATATGTTCTGTGCTTCACCTTAAGTCTGAAATCTGAACAAACGAGAACGAAACGTCTGTTGTGCAGTTTGAAGGACTCGTGTCGCGGTGTTTCCTCATCTACAGTGTGTTTTAGTGCCGTTTTCTCGTCACAAACACACCTTTTAAACTCCTCACACCTTTATTATTATTTTTATTTGGATCATTTCAGTCCTGGAATTGCACATTTCGACTGAAGTGAAGGTAAAAGGAGCTTAAAAACGACCGCTTCATGACATCGAAAGGTGGAACAGAGCATTTTGAGCTTTGGAAATGTGGACAGACTAATAATAACTGGTTTAGTCCAAATTTGGTAGGCCTATGGGTTTAGTCCTGATTTAGTCCTGATTTAGTCCTGTTTAGTCCTGATTTAGTCCTGGTTTAGTCCTGCTTTAGTCCTGGTTTAGTCCTAATTTGGTAGGCCTATTGGTTCAGTCCTGATTTAGTCCTGGTTCAGTCCTGGTTTAGTCCTGCTTTAGTCCTGGTTTAGTCCTGATTTAGTCCTGGTTTAGTCCTAATTTGGTAGGCCTATGGGTTTAGTCCTGCTTTAGTCCTGATTTAGTCCTGATTTAGTCCTGTTTAGTCCTGATTTAGTCCTGGTTTAGTCCTGCTTTAGTCCTGGTTTAGTCCTAATTTGGTAGGCCTATTGGTTCAGTCCTGATTTAGTCCTGGTTCAGTCCTGGTTTAGTCATAATTTTCTGTGGAATAAATTTTGAGTCATATAAAAAAATATAAATCAAAATATCAAATAAAAAAAAAAATCAAACAAACAAACAAAAAAATCTAATAAAATGTACAAGATTGTGATTAAATTATTTGTGTAATTGTGTAAAATATCCGTCTTTGCCTCTTTTATTTTTTGATGCCGTTTTCTTTGGCTACAATTCCAGACACAAAAAAAAATCAAACAAAACCGAGAATGACCCGGAGCAAAACGTTTCCAAAGAGGAATTTATTTCGTTTTATTTTTAAACACTTTCTTGTTCATCCCCCTGTGGCCTTATATCTGTGTAACCGCTCGTCGTCGTGTGTTCTGTTCTTGTTTGCAGAGGATGTGAATGTAACCGCAGTGGTGGTGGCAGTGCTGGTGATCGGACTCATCGTCGCCATCTGCAGCTGTGGAGGAGTTTTGCTGCACCGCAACGGCTTCTTCAGCCGTGAGTTACTCCTGTTTTTAATCTGAATCTTACAAGAAAAAAATTTAAATGTGGAGATTTACAGGAGCCGGGGAATGTGACAAAAGTTAGGGTTAGTCCTGGTTTAGACCTGGTTTAGACCTGGTTTAGTCCTGGTTTAGACCTGGTATAGTCTTGATTTGATCCTGAATTAGCGGATCTGCTTTAGTTCTAGTTCAGTCATCATTTAGTCCTGGGATAGACCTGGTTTAGTCCTGGTTTAGACCTTGGTTAGACCTGGTTTAGTCCTGGCTTGGCCTTGGGTTAGTCCTGGGGTAGACCTGGTTTAGTTCTGGACCTGGTGTAGTCCTAGTTCAGTCCTGGGTAAGACCTGGTTTAATCCTGGCTTGGTCCTCATGTAGACCTAGTTTAGTCTTGGGTAAGACCTGGTTTAGTCCTGGTTTAGTCCTGGTTTAATCATTACCAGGGAAAACATTTGTGGATTTGGCTTTCGGAGATGGTGGAAATGAGCCTAAAAAGTCAAAAAATCTTTACAAAATCATCTTTAAAATACTTGATTTTTGTATCTAACCTCTGCTCCTGCCTGCTCCTGTCGGCTCCTGCCTGCTCCTGTCGCTCCTGCCTGCTCCTGTCACTCCTGTCGGCCCCTGTCGGCTCCTGTCGCTCGTAGGACACAGAGGGAGGTAAGTGATTTCTTATTGCATTAACATTGACGTGTGTTTGTGGCCAGACTAATATCGTGGATTAAAACACAAGAGGATCGCGCCGAGACTGAGGCGCAAGTCAACAACTGTGGACTCTCATTTAGTCCTGGTTTAGTCCTGGTTTAGTCCTGGTTTAGTCCCAATTTAGTCATGGCTTAGTCTTGGTTTAGTGCATCAGGTTCTGTCCTGTTTTAGTCTGGATTTAATCCGGGTTTAGTCCTAATTTGGTACGTCTTCTGGTTCAATTCGGATTTAGTCCTGGTTTAGTCCCGGTTTAGTCCTGGTTCAGTCCTAATTTAGTCGTAGTTTAGTCCTGGTTTAGTGCTGGTTTAGTGCTGGTTTAGTCCTGGTTTAGCCCTGGTTTAGTCCTGGTTTAGTCCTGGTTTAGCCCTGGTTTAGCCCTGGTTTAGTCCTGGTTTAGTCCTGGTTTAGCCCTGGTTTAGTCCTGGTTCAGCCCTGGTTCAGCCCTGGTTTAGACCTGGTTTAGTCCTGGTTTAGTCCTGATTTAGCCCTGGTTTAGTCCTGGTTTAGTCCTGGTTTAGTCCTGGTTTATTTCATTAACATTGACATGTGGTTGTGGATTAAACTGGATATTGCACGGAGTCTAACCACTAATTACTATTAACTACTACAAAAAGTACACATTAGGGTACACAGAAGTACACAGAAGTACATAAATACTCTGTCGTCTGCTGTCGGCTCCTGTTTGCTCGTGTCTTTATCTGAATCGTTCTGGAGGAAAAGTAATTATGGACTCATCAGTGACGTCGGATCAACAAAAGGAAAAACTGAGGCCAATTAAACCCTGAGTAATCTGGATTAGAGACGCAGATTATATCATCAGATCTATGGGAGGTAGGGATGTGTAGTCCTGGTTTAGTCCTGGATCAGGCCTGGTTTAGTCCTGGTTTAGTCTGGGTTTAGAACTTCTTTAGCCCTGCATGTTTAGTCTTGGTTTGGTCTAGTTTTAGTCCAGGTTTACTCCCAGTTTTGATGTGGTGTGTCTTTGTTTAGTCTTGGTTTAGTTTTTTAATTAATCCTGGATTAATCCTTGGTGAGTCTTGGTTCAATCCTGGTATAGTCCGAGTTTAGACCTGGCTCAGTCCTTGTTCAGTCCTAGTTCAGGCCTGATTTAGCCCTGGTTTAGTCCTGTTTTAGTCCTTCTTTAGTCCTCCTTTAGTCCTGGTTCAGTCCTGGTTTAGTCCTGTTTTAGTTCTTCTTTAGTCCTCCTTTAGTCCTGGTTCAGTCCTGGTTTAGTCCTGTTTTAGTTCTTCTTTAGTCCTCCTTTAGTCCTGGTTCAATCCTAGTTTAATCCTGGCTCAGCCTTGGTTCAGTCCTGTTGTAGACCTGGCTCAGTCTTGGTTTAGACCTGGTTTAGCCCTTATTTAGTCCTGGTTCAATCTTTTTTTAATCCTGGTTTAGTCCTGGTTTAGTCCTTCTTTAGTCCTTCTTTAGTCCTGGTTCAGCCCTGGTTTAGTCCTGTTTTAGTCCTGGTTTAATCCTGGTTTAGTCCTGGTTTAGTCCTGTTTTAGTCCTAGTTTAGTCCTGGTTCAGTCCTTTTTTAATCCTGTTTTAGTTCTGGTTTAGTTCTGGTTTAGCCCTGGTTTAGTCCTGGTTCAGTTCTGGTTTAGTCCTGGTTCAGCCCTGGTTTAGTCCTGTTTTAGTTCTGGTTTAGTCCTGGTTCAGTCCTTTTTTAATCCTGTTTTAGTCCTGTTTTAGTCCTGTTTTAGTCCTGGTTTAGTCCTGGTTTAGTCCTGGTTCAGCCCTGGTTTAGTCCTGTTTTAGTCCTGTTTTAGTCCTGGTCCAGTTCATCTTTCTCAGTTTCAGTGCATCAAGGCCGTTGGCTCGTCTACAGCCAAAGACACTGTTATTTGATTACTGCCTTGTTAGCGCTCCATCCCTCCATCCCTCCCTCCATCTATCCTTCCCTCTTTCACTCTCTTTTTCTTCCTTTCTCTCTTCTTTCTTCCGTCTGATTTAAGTCTCCCTCTTTCTGTCCACCTCCCTCCCTCTTTCTCTATCCCTCTCCCGCTCTCTTTCTCTCTCTCCTTCTTTCATGTGGGCTAAATCTCTCCATCTCTTCCTCTCCTCCTCCTTCTCTTTCCATCTTCCTTCAGGGTTAAATCTCATCCTCTTCTCTCTCCCTCTCTCGCTTTTGTCTGGGTTAAGTCTTCCTCTTCATCTTCCCTCCTCTCTTTTATATTTCTCTCTCTCGCTCCATCCCCCCCTTCTCCTCCTCCTTTCATTTCATTAAGCCTGTCCTCTCCTCCTTTCTTTCTTTCCCTCTTTCTTTCTCTACTCTCTTCTGCTTGGGTTAATCCTCTCTTTCTCTCTCGTCTGGGTTAAGTTCTCCCTCTCCTCTTTCTCTTCCTCTCCTCCGTCCCTATTTTTAGCCCAGCGCTCCCCCTCTCCCTCCGTCCCTCCTTCCCTCCCTTCTTCTCCTCCTTCGCTCTCTCCTTCCTCCCCAAAGACAAATGTGACACGATTCCTGCGCATCCCGGGCGTCTCGATGGTAAACGACGGGCGTTTCAGGCGCAGACAAAGCGTGCCTCGCTCTAGCGTCCGGCGCGGTGACGGCCAAATTGCTGCGAACGTAACGAGCTGTCGAAGTGTCAGAAAACGTGAAAAGACGCGAGATTATTTTAACCCAAGCTCATAATTACCAAATAATCAGCGAACGAGGCTTTAGAATTTAATTACACGTTTCTCATCGTGACGTTTTTCAGATCGGAACAAAAAAGAAAAAAACACGTCCGTCACCGTGGGTTTTGTGACTCGGATCCGCTAAGAATTAATAAAACAAAAGGAAAATAGGGTCCTGGTTTAGTCCTGGTTTAGTCCTGGTCCAAGCCGGGTTTAGTCCAGGTTTAGTCCCAGTTTTGTTGTGGTTTTACTCCTGGTTTAGTTTTACTTCAGTTTTGATTTACTCCTGGTTTAGTCCTGATGTAGTCCTAGTTTAGACTTACTTTAGACCTGGTCTGGTCCTGGTTTGGTTTTAGACCTGGTTTAGTTCTTGTTTAGTGCTGGTTTAGTTCTGTTTTAGACCCGGTTTAGACCTGATTTAGACATGGTTTAGTCTTGGTTCAGTCCTGATGTAGTCCTGGTTTAGACCTAGTTTAGACCTGGACTGGTCCTGGTTAAGTGCTGGTTTAGACCTGATTTAGTCCTGGTTTAGTCCTGGTCTAGTCTTGGTTTTGTCCTGGTACAGTTCTGGTTTACTCTTGTTTTAGTCCTGGTTTAGTCCTGGTTTAGTAGTTCTGGTGTAGTCCTGGTCTGGTCTGATGTAGTCCTGCTTTAGTCCTAGTTTAGTCCTGGTTTAGTTCTTGATTAGTCCTGGTTTAGTTCTTGATTAGTGCTGGTTTAGTTCTTATTTAGCCCTGGTTTAGTTCTTGCTTAGTGCTGGTTTAGTTCTTGATTAGTGCTGGTTTAGTTCTTGTTTAGTGCTGGTTTAGTTCTTGATTAGTGCTGGTTTAGTCCTGGTTTAGTTCTTGTTTAGTCCTGGTCTAGTCCTGGTTTGGTTCAGTCATTGTGGATATTCTTTAAAGCACTATTACACAGATCTGACTCGTAACTTGGCCTGGTGGTGCACTCGGCTCATCCACAAACGCACAAACTTCTTCCTAACAGCTCAGGTCCCTCCCCCCAGCGTTAGCAACAGGTTTGATTGACAGCTCGTTGCTAAGTAAGTTCTCTTCTGCTTTCCTGCCCCGATTGAGTCTTTCTGAAATAAAATGACAAATCATCTCAAACAATTACAAAAGCTAACGTTACTAGAATCTTAACTAGCATAAAGTAAAGTGAATTTCGTTAAATTGTGACTCTATTGTTGTTCGCACGTAACAGAACAGATAACTCAATAAAAGAGAGGGGTAAATCAATGACTTAAACTTACTATTTAAAGTTTGATGATAAAAGCTAAAAGTTTCCTTATTATTCTCAAGAATCACCGAAATCCAGAGTATCTCCGCTCTGAGGGGGGCGGCACGTTTAACGACCTCAGTCCTGATTGGCTCTTGTGTTGCTATGATACTCGCGGTCGGATTTCCAAATATGGACCTGGCTCCAGTTTCGCTCCTGTAACCGTGACAACGTGAGCCTCACTTGAGCGACGCCGACGCTGTGGAGACGTCACACTCACTTAGACACTCAGATATACGGAATATGGTCATAATTTATGTGATAAATGTGCTGGAGTGAGACAGTTTTACTCAAACACGTGAAGACTTCAGGTCCTTTAAACCCTCTGAGTCTGTGCTGCATGTGTGTGTGTGTGTGTGTGTGTGTGTGTGTGTGTGTGTCGCTCAGAGGCACAACGCTGCACGGTTTGGAGTGTTTTGGATCCTCCATTTGCCCCCTCCCCCCGAGCATGTGTGTGTGTGTTTATATGTGTGTTTGACCCTGTAAAGCCCCGTCACACACTGCCCCCTGCAGGTCCTTCTGGATCACTGAGTGTCACGAAGCCTCGAACCAAACACTGCACCGGCCCGAAGACATGTGAGTGACAGAGAGAGAAAAAGAGAGGAAGACATGTGAGTGACAGAGAGAGAGAAAGAGAGGAAGACATGTGAGTGACAGAGAGAGAAAAAGAGAGGAAGACATGTGAGTGACAGAGAGAGAGAGAAAGAGAGGAAGACATGTGAGTGACAGAGAGAGAGAAAGAGAGGAAGACATGTGAGTGACAGAGAGAGAGAAAGAGAGGAAGACATGTGAGTGACAGAGAGAGAGAAAGAGAGGAAGACATGTGAGTGACAGAGAGAGAGAGAAAGAGAGGAAGACATGTGAGTGACAGAGAGAGAAAAAGAGAGGAAGACATGAGAGTGACAGAGAGAGAGAAAGAGAAGACATGTGAGTGAAATAGCTAGAAAAAGAGATGAAGACATGTGAGTGACAGAGAGAGAGAAAGAGAGGAAGACATGTGAGTGACAGAGAGAGAGAGAAAGAGAGGAAGACATGTGAGTGACAGAGAGAGAGAAAGAGAGGAAGACATGTGAGTGACAGAGAGAGAGAAAGAGAGGAAGACATGTGAGTGACAGAGAGAGAGAAAGAGAGGAAGACATGTGAGTGACAGAGAGAGAAAAAGAGAGGAAGACATGTGAGTGACAGAGAGAGAGAAAGAGAGGAAGACATGTGAGTGACAGAGAGAGAAAAAGAGAGGAAGACATGTGAGTGACAGAGAGAGAGAAAGAGAGGAAGACATTTGTGTGACAGAGAGAGAGAGATAGAGAGGAAGACATGTGAGTGACAGAGAGAGAGAAAGAGAGGAAGACATGTGAGTGACAGAGAGAGAGAGAAAGAGAGGAAGACATGTGAGTGACAGAGAGAGAGAAAGAGAGGAAGACATGTGAGTGACAGAGAGAGAGAAAGAGAGGAAGACATGTGAGTGACAGAGAGAGAGAAAGAGAGGAAGACATGTGAGTGACATAGAGAGAGAGAAAGAGAGGAAGACATGTGAGTGACAGAGAGAGAAAAAGAGAGGAAGACGTGTGAGTGACAGAGAGAGAGAAAGAGAAGACATGTGAGTGACAGAGAGAGAAAAAGAGAGGAAGACATGTGAGTGACAGAGAGAGAGAAAGAGAGGAAGACATGTGAGTGACAGAGAGAGAGAGAAAGAGAGGAAGACATGTGAGTGACAGAGAGAGAGAAAGAGAGGAAGACATGTGAGTGACAGAGAGAGAGAAAGAGAGGAAGACATGTGAGTGACAGAGAGAGAGAAAGAGAGGAAGACATGTGAGTGACAGAGAGAGAAAAAGAGAGGAAGACATGTGAGTGACAGAGAGAGAGAAAGAGAGGAAGACATGTGAGTGACAGAGAGAGAGAGAGGAAGACATGTGAGTGACAGAGAGAGAAAAAGAGAGGAAGACATGTGAGTGACAGAGAGAGAGAGAAAGAGAGGAAGACATGTGAGTGACAGAGAGAGAGAGAAAGAGAGGAAGACATGTGAGTGACAGAGAGAGAGAAAGAGAGGAAGACATGTGAGTGACAGAGAGAGAGAGAAAGAGAGGAAGACATGTGAGTGACAGAGAGAGAGAGAAAGAGAGGAAGACATGTGAGTGACAGAGAGAGAGAAAGAGAGGAAGACATGTGAGTGACAGAGAGAGAGAAAGAGAGGAAGACATGTGAGTGACAGAGAGAGAAAAAGAGAGGAAGACATGTGAGTGACAGAGAGAGAGAGAGGAAGACATGTGAGTGACAGAGAGAGAGAGAGAGGAAGACATGTGAGTGACAGAGAGAGAGAAAGAGAGGAAGACATGTGAGTGACAGAGAGAGAAAGAGAGGAAGACATGTGAGTGACAGAGAGAGAGAAAGAGAGGAAGACATGTGAGTGACAGAGGGAGAGAAAGAGAGGAAGACATGTGAGTGACAGAGAGAGAGAAAGAGGAAGACATGTGAGTGACAGAGAGAGAGAAAGAGAGGAAGACATGTGAGTGACAGAGAGAGAGAAAGAGAGGAAGACATGTGAGTGACAGAGAGAGAGAAAGAGAGGAAGACATGTGAGTGACAGAGAGAGAGAAAGAGAGGAAGACATGTGAATGACAGAGAGAGAGAAAGAGAGGAAAGAAAAGAGGAGAGAGGGAGGAGAGGAAGAGAGGTGAGAAACCAGAGAGAAAAAGAAGAGAGAATGAGAGAGAAAGGGAGAGAAACAGAGAGGCAGTGTGTGTGTGAGAGAGAGAGAGAGGAGGAGAAAAAAAGAAAGAGTGAGGAGAGAAAAACAGAATGAGGAGAGAGCAAGGAGGGGGAGTGAAAAAGAGAGCAAGGACAGAGAGAGAGGGAGAAAAAGAGAAGGTGAGGCAGGGAGAGAAAGAGTGAAGAGAGAAAGAAAGAGTGAGAAGACAACAGAGAGAGTGTGAGAGAGAGGAGAGTCACAGAGAGAGAGAGGGAGAAAAGGAGAGTGAGACAGAGAGAGAGAAGAGAGAGCGCTAGAAAAGTGACAGAGAGAAAGAGGGGAGGCAGAGAGACATGGGGAGGGATGGAGACGAGAAAGAGGAGTAAGAGAGAGACACAGACAGAGAGAGAAAGAAAGAGAGAGAGAGAGAGAAGAAAGAGAGAGAGAAGAAAGAGAGAGAAGCAAAGGAATGAAAACATTTCTCTTTTTCTCCACAACGTCTCTGAACTCTGAATATCATAATTTTGGAAAAGTCTGAGAAAATTAATGAGTCAAAAATTTACTTCTGGAACCAGTGTTTGGGCAGGACTTAAACTGGGACTAAACCAGGACTAAACCAGGACTAAACCAGGACTAAACCAGGACTAAACCAGAACTAAACCAGGACTAAACCAGAACTAAACCAGAACTAAACCAGGACTAAACCAGAACTAAACCAGGACTAAACCAGGACTAAACCAGAACTAAACCAAGACTAAACCAGGACTAAACCAGGACTAAACCAGAGCTAAACCGGGACTAAACCGGGACTAAACCGGGACTAAACCAGGACTAAACCAGGACTAAACCAGGACTAAAGCACCACTTAAAGGGCCCATATTACTCTCTTATTTTCTAATGTCATTTCCTCGTCACAGACCCGGAGTCGTGTTTTTTTGTTTCATTCACACGTGTTTAACGCACAAAACCTGCAGATTTATTTACGCTGAGGTCTTCTCTCAAACTGACAACGCCCTGTTCCACCTTGTGATGTAATGCGGTGATACAGGAAGTGCTCCGCTGTGTTTTTAAACTCCACGCGCCTTAATTTTCTAGAATCATTTGGGTCATTTCAGCCCTGGAATTGCACATTTCTACTTAACTAAAGGTAAAATGAGCTGTTAAAACTACCACTTTATGACATCATGAGGTGGAACTGAGCGTTTTGTTGCAGACAGACGAATAATCAAGAGTGACTCGAACATGTAAATTAAACAAAACATGTCTCCAGGTCTGTTTTTGAGGAGGAAACGACATTAGAACACGACTTAAACCTCACAGGAGTCTCTTTCGTGTGATATAAAACCTTTGCCTATGACGTAACAAACCCTGCGGTATTAGAAGTGAAAGTGGGCGGCGGCTGCGGTCACATGATGAGCCTCGTTACGTTTGTGATTCGGGTTTAAAGCGTCGTTAAACTCGTCCTTATTCGTCGGGATCAGTCGTTTCCCGCTGTCGCCGAAGGGGGCGGGGCCTCTGCATTATTAATACAACATGAGTCAGGACACGGCTTCAGGTTACAGCTGCTCTCCTCCTCCGCCGGCTTCTCTCTCTCCATCTCTCTCTGTCTGTCCGTCTCTCTGTCTCTCCTTCCCCCCTTCTCTATCTACTGTTCTACTTTTTTCTCTTTCTCCCTCATTCTTTATGTGCATCTTCCGCTATCTCTTTCTCTTTGTCCCCATTTTCTCCTGTTTCTCTCTGTCTTTAGCCATCTCCCTCTCTTGCTATCTCTCCCTCTCTCTTTCTCTGTCTTTCTTTCTAATTCTCCCTCTCTCTCCCTCTCTTTCTCTCTTTCTGTCTCTCTTTCACCCTTCTCTATCTACCGTTCTTCTTTTCTCCCTCTCTTTCCCTCCATCTCCCGCTATATCTGTCTCTGTTCACGTTTACTCTGTTTTTTCTCTCTCTCTGTCTCTCTTTCTCTCTCCCTCTCGTTCTCTGTCTTTCTCTAATTCTCCCCCTCTTTCCTTTCTTTCTCTATCTTCCTCCCTCCCTCTCTCTCTCTCTCGCTCTTTTCCCTCTTCTGTTTTCTCCTTTTTTCTCTCTTATCCATCTCCCTTCCCCCCTCTCCCTTCCTCTCTTTCTTTTTAATTCTCCCTCTCTTTCTTTTTCTTTCCTTTCCACTATTTCTCCTTTTTTCTCCTTCCCTCTCTCTTTATCCATCCCTTCTCCTCTTCCTATCTTTCCCTCTCTTTGTCTTTCTCTCTCTCTTTGTCTCTCTTCCCCCTATTTCTCCTTTTTTCCCCCTCTCTTTTTCCCTCTCCCTACCTCCCTTTCTCTCTCTCCTTCTCTTTCTCTGTCTTTCTTTCTAACTCTCTCTCTCTCCCCTTTTATCTAACTTTCTCTCTTCCTCCCTCTCTTATTCTCTTTTTTCTTTTCTTTTAGGTCCAACGTCAACTACATCCCTCCACCACAAGAGGTAACACACGTTTTTGTATTTTTTTCTCCTTCATCTAATAGTAGTACTATTACATGGTTTTCAATGTTGCCATGGCAATTAACAAATCAAAACAAAATCTTATATCCCATAAAATAAAAAACTCATAGAACTGAAGTGTTGGAGAGAGAAACAATTGGAGAAAGTTACAGATAAATCGATGACAGTTATTCAATAAATTCAATCAAAAGTGAAGTGGAGCCAGAGTGG